>WEKX01019998.1:129715-203192 GCA_013390025.1 Pitta sordida
GACCTCTTCTTCCAGGCTGACGACACCAGAACGAGAGGGCACGGCCTCAAGCTACGCCAGGGGAGGTTCAATCTTAACATTAGGAAGCGGTTCTTCACATAGAGAGTAATCGCATATTGGAATGGGCTGCCCGGGGAGGTGGTGGAGTCACCGTCCCTGGAGGTGTTTAAGAGAAGACTGGACGAGGAGCTTAGTGACATGGTCTAGCAGGGAGGTGTAGGGCTGGATGACGTTGGGCCCCTTCCGGCTCGGAGTGGCCTGCTAGACTGTGAGGGATCTAGGCTGGTGTTATGCCCTGCGATGTGCTCTCGGTCTCCCTACGGGTGTTAGATGGTGAGTTGGACTAGATGATCCTTGTGGGTCCCTTCCAGCTCATAATATTCTGTGATTCTGTGATTCTGTTGGGTATGGATGGATCAGCAAGATTTTCCTCAAATCCCAGTTTCCAGAACACCTGAAACAGCACTGAAATGACCTCACATCTCTTCAAGGGATGGGGCTGAGCCCTCCTGTCTGTGCAGGGCTTATGTCAGGGCCAGTTAAGGTGCAGAAGCTGCCTCTCCTCCCTTCAATTCCTCATGGCACTAAGACGCCTTGGTTCTGAGCCGCCAAGTAATTTCCTTTTGGGTAATGCAATAGTGCGTGGAAGAGCCAATTATTTGCCAGTAGCAAGAGACTCTGTGAGCACTAATTGGACAAACGAGGCTCCAGGGATTTACAAACTAAGCAGATGAATATGCAACTGGGGAAAAAAGGGAAAACAAGGCTCTGAGCCACCCTGAAGGGCACCGGGGATGGCGCTTTGCTCCTGGAAGAAGAGGCACCTGCTGTCTTTCCTCAGCTGCAGCAGCATTAGGGATCATTCTGTCCAGAGAGGTCCTTCCTTCCCCATGAACCATCTCCCACAGCTGCTTTCTCGGGAGCATCTCTGATGAGCAGATTTGTTTTTCTCCGGGGATGCACAGACTGCTCTGTGTGGCAGGTATTTGGAAATATTTCCCCGGCTCTTGGCATCCTTCCCAGCTCACACTACCCACAGGGACAGGCTGCCATCAGTTCTCTGTGTTGGGTAATGTGGTGGGGTGAAGACTTTATAGCTCTTCTCTTGTTCCCAGCCTGAATTCCTCCCTCTAGAAATGGAGGAGGGAGTGAGGGAGGGAGGGAAAGAGCAGGAAAGCAAAGGTAATTTGGGGCAAAAATTATTATTTTCTTTATTTCCTTTTTGCCTTTGAATATTCCCTCTGAAAGAATATCCTGAGCCACACTCCAGGATGTCTTTTGCAAGCTCTTCCTTTGCAGCAATGGGATATCAGCCCAGTGATGCTCATTCTCTGCTCTGATCCCAGCCCCAGGTCACCAGCAGCCAGGCCCATGAAGGCAAGGATGAATCCCCCACATGTGCCACTGTTGCAGCTCAGGATGTGCAGGCAGCTTGGTGTGACACCAGGATCAGGATTGTTTTCTGTCTCGGGGGAAGTTGACAGCAGCATCTTGGTAGCTGCTGCCTGTCCCAAACTCTTGAGGGCACAGGCTGGGGCTCACCAGCGAGACAAGGGGCTGCGATGATGCAGGAGAGCGGGTTGTATGGATTTCCTAAGCTGGGGGGCCAGTGCAGGGGTTGAGTTAGGGAGGAAAAGGAAGAGAGCAGTAATAAGAGGATGAGATGGCAGTGATGGATGCTCCCTCCCTTCTTGTATCTCCATCCCAGGGATCATTTGATGCTGCCTCCCCACTTGGTGTGTGCAGCAGAACAGCTCAGACTCTGATTTCCAATACACGACACAAGGCACTGTAGTGGCTTTAAAACATTGTTTTTTGAGTGCTCCCAGACATAATTCATTGCCAGTTCACCTTTCCTTCCTTTACTGCTGCCCTTTCCAGCAACCCCTCCGTGGGGAGGAGCATTTCTTGCATCACCATCAAAACACGGCATATCCTCAAACCACAAAGTCTCCGGGCACGAGGTCTGCTGTTCCTCACGGCTGGGCCTTGCTCCATGACCTGGGCACCAAGCTGCTGCCATAAAATGAGTAATAAGGTGTTGTGTTCAATTAGTGTCTGAGGATGAAGACTCCTGGTCCTGGAGTAACACTGGGAATGCCCCTGAGAGGACGGTCAAGAAATGACTGATGGTGTTGAGTAAGTTATTGCAAACCCTCCTCATAGGAAAAACTGGTCCTGGCTGGAGTTTGGATGATAGATCACTGTGTTTTTTCTGCAGTGCATTAGCACTTGATCTCAGAGGTCGAGCCAGAAAATAACCTTCTCCCTCTAATTGACATGCAAAGCTACTGCTGTGTATTAATTTGGATTGGGGCTGAACTTTGAGCCCCAGTGCTGAGATCAGAAAAATGGAGAGTGGTAAATCTGCAATAAATTGCTTGGATATTTATAGGCTCTCATATGTGAAATGTTTACTTAGAAAAACCAATATTGCAGTCCATAGGATGCCTTGGCTTTCTGCCAGTGGCCAGGGTCAAAAAGTCCGTGGCCTTGCGTGGTAGGAGCAGGAAATATGTCATGGCTTTAACTGCCTGGAGTGCTTTTCAGAGTGGAAGACATGGATGTGGTCTGTGTTTTCATGGCTTTAAAAATTAATGGTTTGCTTTCACTGTTAGAATGATCAATGAGGAGGGGAAATGCTGAAGGTGGAGTTGTACTGGGTGGTGAATGGGGCACCCCCAACTCCCTTCACCTTCTGGTGGCTGAAGAGCTGTTTGGGCCCTTTTTTTGTTGTTGTTGCATATAGCTAATGTTTTCATGCTTTCCTCTGCAGTTCTGATGGCCAGAAAACTGTTGGAAAAGAATATAGCCCCACAATTCAACTTCTGGGGAGTACAGGCAAATATCCCTTCAGTTTTGGGAGGCACCTCCTTGTCTTTGTGGTACCCAAACCTGAGAGACCTGCTAACAGTGATATCTCCTGCACTGGGGTTTGCACATCAAATAGGACCTGTCAGCCTGAAGTGTAAAACTTCTTGCTAATGGTGAGGTGACAACGTACAGTGCAAAAAAAATGATGTGATTTCCACTTCCCTTTAGTCTGCCTTCAGAATTAGCCAGTTTTGTAAAGGAAAACCTTCCAGATCCTCTTTATGTAGTGTCTGGCTTCATTTTTGCATGACTAAAGGAGCTCTTCATTACACCCTCCAAAAATAATGGCAGAAGTGAAAATGAGAAAAACGTAATGAGAAGGGCTGATGTGAACAGAGCTGTGTCTTCTACAGGTCTCTATAGTTAGAGGCTCTCATTAATTGTCCTGTATCCAAGGGCTTATGAATTCCAACAATTATTTTCTCTGTGTATTTTTCCTGGGAGGAGGACAATGACTAATTGGTCCTGGACTTCATTACTGCCCCTGGACTTAACGAGGTGCCCGGGGCCAGGCTGTGTGTGGGCACAGATGTGCCAAGGGTGAGTCCACCCACACAGCTGTTGTGATGAGAGGGGAGAGAACCTTCACCTCTGGGGTTGGGCTTGTGCTTGAACGAGAATTCTGTGAGATTTTTTTGTGGATGGGGATATGCTGGAGCTGATCTCGAGGGATGGATGCCATGTACCGCCCCCTAAGCCTTCAGAAAATCCCTTTCCACCCAGGACATCTGTGGATGCCCAAGACCAGGAGGTGTTGGTTATTTGCTTCGACCTATTTTTCTCTTTATGACCCATTTTGTTGTTTTTCTCACCCGTGCTGTTCTGATCACGTCGGGTGCGAGAAACACCAGGAGGAGACTTGGGACTGTATCACATCACGAGCACCACTAGCACTCCCAGTGCTTCCCTCTCCCCTTCCCCTGTAATAATTAAAGCACCAAGCCTGATTGCAGTGTGCCCGTGGTGCTGACACGCAGCTCTCCTGCAGCCTGCTCGTGTTGGTAAACAAGACTGCTACGAGGAGTTTTTCCCAACAGGCATTTGCAGGATGAAAGCAGTCTGGTTGCCTTTCCCTGCCCAGACAGACACAATCTGTGCAGCATGTGGAGTGCATTTCAGGTGTCTCCAGCTATGTTACAACATGTATATCACCAGGCTGTAATAGCATTAGTAGTAATAATACCAGTTATATTAGCAGCAACAATAAATATTATACCCATTAAAATTATTATAACGATTAAAACATTAATAATAGTAACTATTATTATTACTGCTATTATTATACCACCATTCCTGACCTCAGGATGAGCTAGAGCAAATCCAAGCCTGAGCACAGAGCAGAAACTGGCTGCTTCAGCAGGGAGCAGATGCTGGGACTGGGGAAGGGCATGTAGAGCTGCACCTTTATTTCTGACACCCGGGATGATTCTGTGCCCTGGTGCCTATAATTAACGAGCCCTGACTTCACAGCAGCACAGCAGCGTGTGGTGGATGCTCCTGATCTGGTCCTGTGATATGCCTGGTCTTTGAAGCCCCAGCGTTGACTTTTTAGGGTGCCTGTGACTTCCAGCCAGCAGCTTGGCAAGCCCAGAAGGTAACACTGCCCTCCAGAGCTCCCAGTTTGTCCTGGATGAGGGATGGGGGGTGCAGATGGGCTGGGTGTTACAGGACCTGGTTGATTGATTGATTATCACTTACGGTGGGCAATTCAGGAGATGAACTGGCTCCTGGTGAAGGGAGTCCACTCTCGACCCCAGTAAGTCAAGACTTTTTCCCATGTCTGTTCTCCAGCTTGGTTTGACCAATTGAACCTGGATTTAGACAAATACAAATTTATAAGGGACCACCAGGCAGGCAACCCCCTCCATGTTCATGCTGCAGCCTTGCTCTGGGCCACGACTCATTTTTTTTAAGGTGATGCTGCATCAAAATAATTTCTGTAGATGCTCTCCAACATCTGCTGCTTTCACCCCCAAATGGAGTAATTTTTTGATCCAAACTTCCAGGCTGAGGTGAATTTGTACAGTAAGTTCCTGTTGGTTTTGTGTTGACTTGCTCAAAGAACAAGGATTCCACCATTTTCAGGACTCCTGCTGGGACATGAGAGTGGTTTAGAAAAAGCTATTTAATTAAAACACTAACAACAAGAATTTCTGGAAAAACATCAGAGGTTCTCATAAATTATCCCAGTCTCCCATGTTTAACACTCCCAGCCTTCTACCTTTTCCTCACTCCATGTTATTTTGGACCATGTTTCAGGGGAATATTTATGGGTGAAGCATGTTCTCAGCTATGACTGGCTTACTTACAAATTACCCTTTAATCAACAGATTTGATATTAATTAATAATTCATAGTCTGCTCTTAGGATAAAATTGCATAATAATGTCTTTGATGCAGCCCAAAGTGTCCATTGTAGATGGCATAAAATGTTAATTAGCAGCAAAATGCAGTTAGGAGAAAACACTTTTAATTATGTAATAGGCCTCATTACAATGGGTAATCAACAGTGCTTCCAAATTAGCCCACTGACAGCATTTATCTATACATAGCAAATAAACTTTTGTTTGCAGAAAATACATTTGAGTAGTCAGCTCAGGAATTGCATTCAGGCAGTTTTTAATTCACTGCAGTCCCTAGAAATATTTTAACGGGGACCACGTTCCTCAGCTGAACGGGCCATATGTAAAGCCTGGAGAATAATGGGGAAAATTGTTCACAAATATTTGCTCAGATATGCAAGGAAATTTCGCTTTGACCTTTTACAGGACCCTCATCTGAATACTGGAGCGTTTTGCTGACGGCGGTGCCCGGAGAAAAATGTAAAGCATCGGTGCATGAATATCCCTTGAATTTCACATTGTGCAGGAGGTCGTCTGGCTCACACTGCCGTCTTTGTTGATGGGTTGCATAAATCACTCGGTCAGACAACTGCAAACCAGGTCTTGTGGTTGATATGGCCAAGGCGACCCAAGAGCTGGTTGGAAGTTACTTATAAATCCAGCTTTCCTCCTGAAGGAAAATGGGAAGGAGCTCAGCAAGCAGATGCCTCACTGGTAATCTCTGTCCCAGCTGACTTGTCTAAGCCGGAGTGAAATTAAGGGGTTTGGGCCAGGATGACTGAAAAGAACTGGTTGACTTGAAGTCAACAGCACATCCAGATTTGCGCCTTGAAGCGTTTTGTTGTTTCTGCCTGGATTTTTAGAGTTATCCAGGCTTTTTCAGAAGAACCTTCAATCCTTATTTTCCTTCAAACTCAGCCAAATCTACAACTTTTAGAGGCTCTATATAGAGCTGTGATCCAGCTCAGGCATTTTGGGTAGGGATAATGGATTTACCATGTCCTCTATCCAGCCCAGCAAACCTTCATGTCTCACTACAAGTAATTAGTGGCGTTAATGATACCCTGCAGTCAGTTGCTAAGCAGTACTAATGGCTGCTGCTCTTCCTCAGAGGGATGGCGTGAATCCTTGGGATACAGCGACCTTTCCTTGTTCTCTGTGGTCCTGCTTGTAAGTCTCCTTTTAATATGGTACAACACCAATAGCCCAAGTTTATCCATATTGTCGAACAGACGGACACTCTATTATTAGATTTGTTCTTGCAGACACCTCGCTAGATTGGCTGAATGTAATTTATGGTCTCTAAAATCTGTGGACACAGATTTCTGCCTCCTTCAGTGCCTGGTCATTTCTATTCATTTCATCTCTGGAATCTAATGTAATAAAATTATAAGAGGCTCTAACTCCTCAGTATTTAATCAGCTTAGTGTGAGAGAATTACATCAGCAGCCCTTAGGTGTACTTTACTCTGCAAAGGAAATCTCACATTAGGAGGCAATCTCATTATTTTGACTACTAAGGGTTGCATGAATTTCTTAAGAGTCACCAAGACTTAAGAGTCACCAGGAGACTTGCATCTTTATTTATGGTAGGTAAAGAGGAGGGGTTGTGCTTTGCCAGAAAGGCCAGCCAGAGGTACAGCTTGGATGCAGAGCCAGCATCCTGGCTCCTTCACTAAGACCATAGTATTTAGGGGTAGGTAAAAACTTGGTAGATTCACCTCCATCCCTGTCTAAGATGCTATCCATGCTCATAAGAACACTTCAAATCAAACCTGTGTTCAGCAGAGGATTAGCAGGGAATTTAGTACCTGCTAATTCCAAAAGCCTGTTGTCTTGCTAAAGAGGTGTTGGTGTCTCCTCACTCCCCTGTTTCTTGATTTCAGTTTCCAGAAAACCTGCTCCTGGGTTACATCCCACCGACACGTCTGTGTTCTCACCCTGAAATGATCAAGCTATATATCCCATTTAATCCTGTCCACTTCAATTTGAACCCATTCTCCCTTGTCCTGTCCCTCCGTCCCTTGTCCCAAGTCTCTCTCCAGCTCTCTTGGAGCCTCTTTAGGCTCTGGAAGGGGCTCTATGGTCTCCCTGGATCCTTCTCTTCTCCAGATTGAACATTCCCAGCTCTCCCAACCTGTCTTCATAGCAGAGGTGCTCCATCCCTCTGATCATCCATTTTATTTATTTCAACCTGTGAATTTTCAGAGTCTGGGGTGATGAGGCGGACAAAGAGATGGTTCTGCTGTTTCTATGAGAGGGAAGAGATGCTCCAAAATGTGATGTGTCACGGTCAGCTGCCCAGGGCTGAACTGTAACTGTAGTGAAGTGGGAGACTAAACTCAAGTCTTCTCTGGGTTACGTTACTGCAAAGCCACTGTGCCCCACATCTGCTCCCCAGCCCTGACTGTGGGTGGCTGAAGTTGGGTGAGAACAGGATTTCCAAGATTATTTTTGGTGCATCCAGATGTAGGCTTGGCTGAGCAGCAGAGAGAAAGGAGGAGTCTGAAAGGGAGAGAAAAGCCTTTTAATGTAGCACTGGGATTACACATCTCTGGGCATGTTGATCTTAGGGTGGTCCAAACCTGTCCTTCTCTCCCACCTCATGGATCTGTGCTGTGCTGACCCCAAGGGATGGCATTTCTGCCTCTCTGGGCACCAGCGTTATTTTAAAAGAATACAGCTTGCTTGTTTTCCAGCCCAAGCTGGCTCAGTCAAGCTCAGCCCCTCTAACCACAGTCTGGGTATTTATTTTTGTCCTTCAGACTTTCCAAGGCATTTCTTGGGGTTGTTTGTCTGGTTCTTACTGGGAGTGATAGAACATGGTAAAAATAGAGAGGACTCCCGGACTTGGGTTCATTCTTCTGAAAAATTCACAGCAAAAGCTAACACAGGCCTCAGGAAACCCAGGCAGGATCTCAGTGCCAGAGCAGGATACCTGGTATGTCTTGGAGCCGTCCATGGGGCCTGGGTGATTAAATACAGCTCGTTAGGGCGGCTTCCAGCTTGCCCTTGGGCCTGTCTTCAAAATATGGATTTGTTAAAATATTTAAGAAACTCTGTCTCCAGCTCCAGTTCAGGTGTCGGGGGCTAAACTTGGCTGAAATGTGAAGAGTGGAGCCATCTCCATCACCCTTCAGAACCTTGGGTTTTAATTAAAATATTAACCATGAGACCTGCAACTCTGTTTGAGGATCAGCAGCGCTGATTCTTGTTCCCACAGCCCCTCTGGTAATGTCAGCGTTCAGGGAGAGCTTTGGGCTGTCAGAGCCCAGGTTTTGTTTCGTGGGCTGGTTCTTCTCTGCACCGCGCCCGAAGGCAGGTGGCCGACATCTGCTGAGTGCTTGTCGTGTTATCCTCTCCTCTGGGAGCTGGATGAGCAGCCACTTGTGTTGTTTTGTCTCTGTTAATTTGAGGTTGTGTTGTTGTGCCTTGCCAAGGTAAGCAAAGTGCCTTTTGCACGCGATGGGGAGGTCTGTGATGGCTCCTGGAGGAGTTCATCCGTATCGCCAACGACTCCCTCAGGAAAGCACCGCTAATGCACAGCTGACCACTGCCCTTCTCCCAGCAACACTGCTGGCAACACATTTAGCTTGTTCCTGGCTTGCTGGTCTGGTCTGGAGCCTGACCACGGGGTGCTTCAAAGAGCAAATCCCTGGGGATTCAGGACAGGACAGGACTGAGGACGTGAGTTCAAACATCCCCAGCTCCGTGGGGTTTCCAAACCCATGATGGCTTTGGTTTGGCTCTGTGCCACAGCTGCAATTCAGCCCCAAGCTGAATTGTCTGTCATTGTCTGTCTGTCTGGGCAGGGTGGTTGCTCATAGGGATGATGGGAATTATCACAGGGTGATGCCAGGGTGTCTGAGTTCATCATCGATGGGAGATCAGGAGCCTGTGATATTCTGACTGTGCAAAATACTGGAGGCACTTTGTCCCCAGGAATTGCTCCATTTAGGGCTACATGGAGCAAATATTTTCCATTTCCAGGACTTGTCTTCTGGGCAGATTTGGAGCATTTCTAATACTCAGCTACAATCTTTAGTATTTGTGGAATTTTGCATCAGTGAGAACCCCCAGTAGCACTGGAACCATTAACCCAGCACTGCCATGCTCTCCACTAAACCATGTCCCCAAGTGCCACATCTACACATTTTTCGAATGCTTCCAGGGATGGTGTTTCCACCCCTTCCCTGGGCAGCCAGTTCCAATGCCTGACCACCCTTTTGGTTAGGAAATGTCCCATAATACCCAATCAAAACCTCTCCTGGAGCAACTTGAGGCTGTTTGCTCTCATCCTGTCACTTATTAACTGGGAGAAGAGACTGACCTCCACCTGCCTACAACCTCCTTTCAGGCAGGGGGAGAAGTGATCTCTGCTCCTCAGATTTGCTTTCAGACACGTGTCCTTTACACAGGAGATGATCTTGTCCAAACAGTGTACCTTGGTGGTAATGATGTGAGCAGAGGTGGTGAGCAGGTCAAGCACTGGAGTGGATTGAGCATTTTTGGAAGCATGAGAATCCCTTCAGGACAACGCTTGGCAGGAAAAAAAAAATGCACTGGGACATGCAAAATCACTTAGACATGGATGTGTGGGGGAAGAAGATTTCTCTTCCTGCTTGACAGGAGGCATTCATGATGCAACCAGTTGTGCTGCTCTGGAGCTGTGAAAGAGGCTCTTGGGAGGCAGGTTTGGGGCATGTCTTCAGGGTCTAAACTCCCTGGGACCTTGATGTTGCTTCAGGACTGTTCAAAATGTGCCTCCTCTTGCCCCTTTGTAGCTTTTCTTTGCAGAGCTGTAATTCAAACCAGCTTTAGTGGTTTCTGCTGGCTGTTTCCTCCAGCAAGATTCCTCCTGGAAGTTACAGCACAGCCCTGGTGCCACTATTTTTGAATGTCCTCTAAGCAGAACTGTTCACACCTCTGGATTCAAATCACTGAGAGTGTCTCAGCATTCCCACCGCTTATCTAAACATATCGTATTTCAAGGTTTATTTTGTGGTCATAAAATTTGCTGTTGGCATTCAGAAAGAAAACTCCTCGCTGGATCCCGGCCTAGAAACAAATGTGTTGGGTTGGGCTGAAAGAAAAGGGACTTTAGGAGTTTATGAGAAATGGGTCTCCAAATTGGAATGCTTTAGGCTGATTTCTCAAACTTACCAGTTCAGACAAAACAAACGGAGCCTGCAGGGCGCTTCCTGGCAAACCTCTCCAGTGGAGCTGGCAAGGCTGTGCAGTGCCAGCCTGGGGCCTTCAAGTGGCCTCTAATGAAGATACTTGAGGCACTGATTGAAAGTTGATCTCTGCTGAGCTCTGCAAAAAAGGGGGGTACCAAATCTAAGGGATCACTTCCCCTTCTGGCCCTGAATCCATGCTGTCTGCAGCACTCTGTGTGCAAGGAATCCACGGATTTTGGATTAAAGTCCAGCATCACCACTCCTAGAGGCTGGTGGATGGAGAGCAGGGACATCCAACGAGTGGTCCCAGTGCCAGGGAGGCTGCAGGCTGTCCCAGGATAAGCTGTTCCCACCTCATCTTCCTGTTGACCACAGAGTCCTTCTGCTTGGAAATTAGGGTTTCTTCTCCCCATCCACTTGGATTATCTGTATTCCTGCCTTTATTGCTGCTGTGCAGGAAATCCTCTGTTCACCATGCACAGAGTGCAGAGTGTAGGCTAATGCACATCCCTGACCTCGGAGAAATATTTCCCTTCTGCTTAAAATTCCACCAACCTCTTAATTTTTGGGCTCACATTTGATTCATGTTTTTCTCAACCTGGACTTGTGTTGCCATGAGAAGTTGGAGCAACAGAGGTTTGCCTGTTTTGTGGTAAGAAAAGAAGAAAGGCAAGGCGAAGTTTGCCGAGTGGGCTGTACACTCCACAGTGCCTCCAGGATGGGTGGAAGAAGCTCTAGGTGTGGTGAGCTGGTTTTCCTGATCCTGCAAAGCTTCCTTTGAATGGGATGCAAAAAATGAACTTCCAGATACACGGGAGAAAGTGGGCACAGTGGATCTGGGAGACCTGCTGACCCTCTGCGCAGCCTTACATCTCTGGGTAAAACCAGAGGGCCGGAAAACAACAGCACCAAGATGAAGACACTGAACAAAATGAGAAACAAACCTCCAGAAAGGCTGTTCTCAGGGCAACAAAAGACGTTGGATGTGGTTAAGGGATCTCCCCCCTCTCTTTGATACAAGCTGGATATGTGCTCGGCAGCTTGGCAGGCAGGATATTGTGAATTCCAGCCTGACTCCCAGGGAATGCAGCCTGTGCTCTTGGCAGGGCGATGCTGCCTTTGTGCAGGTGGGCAGCAAGCTCACCCTCTGTCAAGCTGTAGATCAAGTTCTCCTCTAGTTTTCAAGGCAGTCTCTGGGTGAAATGTGGCCATTGCTCGAATAAATATTGAACAAAACAAACCTGCCACGCTGGGTCAGCGCCCTGTGGTACAACTGCAGCTCTCAGTTCTCCTTACAAATTAATCCCTGCCTGGAAAGACTTTCCTACCAGCTCAGAAGTTGCCCCTTAGGGTTTTGCAGCCCAGTAAGGAGTGTAGCTGGCCAGGGTTCTGCTTGGAGTGAATGGAAAATCCTCCGGCCTCTAATGGGTGTGGATCAAACTCGCTCCAGTGCTCATGCTCACACAATAAATACCTTTTCATCCCTCACTCATTCTCAAAGGAATCGGTGGTGAAGTGTACGTAGAAGGGAATTCTTTATCAGCTGGATCTGAGGCAAGTTTCTCTCACCAGGGATGTTTTCCACCAGGGGAAAAATCTCACCAGGAATGTTTCTTTTCCACAGGTGAAATTGTTAACCTTAAACCCAAGGCTTAGCTTGTCTAAATATCTCCCTTGGCTGCAGAAATTATTCTAGTAGTGTTAATGGCAATCTAAGCCGTTTAGCTCCTGTTTATCACATCAGCTCTAGAAACATTTCTCAGGCATCCCAGCTCCTCAGGAAAGATCATTGCTTCCTAACAGCAGCCAAGGAGGAATGGGGACAGGAGAGAATGAGGGGAAGGGATGTGCCATCCACAACCTGCTTTGGAGGTAAAATTCTATTTATTTGCAAGTTTCTTCCCATCCATGTGAGGCTGCCCAGTTTCTGCCTCTAAAGCCATTACATAAGGGTGAGAGATTTTTCTCTAGGCTTGGAGCAACAAATCCAGGGAAAGGGCAGGAGGAGAGAGGAGATGTACTGCCTTTGAGGTCTGGGCATCGTGCAAAGACAATGATTCACTGTTGCCCTTGTTACCTGGAAATGTGTAAGACATGCAGATGATTAATTTTAGATTTGCTCACATAAGCCTTTTTCTCATCTGGGCTGTGAAAGGCAAAGCAAAGAAGTGAGAACCCCTTTTGGAAGTGCATTAACGATCAGGGATGTATCATTTTGCTTTTACAGCCTGGCTTTTAAACTGTGCAATGACAGGAGTTTCAGCCTGCTGCTGCACTAAGAAAGTGTCTAATAAAAAACCATTTGATTTTTAAAACATCATGAAACTTTACCAAATGATGAGAACTCTGCTGTAAAGTGGCTGAGATCACCTGGTTTTTTTTTTTTGTGGGCCCTCTGGTTTCCCTCTGGGAATTAGAGGTTAAAAGGTCCTTCTTTCCTCCTTGCCTGCAGGAAGGTCTTCAGTTCAACAGCCAGTCCTGTCCAGCATGGCTGGACACCAATTTCTGAGCCTCTAGATACTTTGTGTGGTGTGAAAACGTGCGAGGAACAGCTCAGATATTTGGTTTAGCACATAGTGCAGATGTTGCAGATGTTGTGCTGCAGATGTTTTTGCAATAGGTGTAGAGAGGGCTTTGGATTTCATTTTTTTTTTCAGCTGTTCTCAGCTCCACCAGCAGAAATATATATGAGAGGGAGGGAAGTAAATGGGGCAGATAAGCTTGGGGCTTCTGCCTTGAAAAATAGAATGGATCAGGGACCAAAGGCTCCCAGTCCTCAGTAAGGCATGGGATGGTTTAGTTTCCAGCCAGCTGGCTGTGAGGACAGTTTGGAGATCACAGTGGGGCTCTCCTTGGCTAAGTCCTTGTCCTTAAATAACTCTTACCCTGGAGCTGTAGGAAATGATGCTTGTTCTTCTCAGGCTTTCACCCGCTGAGCTGACTCTGTCTGATTCAGTCATATTTCACATTCAGCCCTGAGCAGGTTATTTAAATCCCAGTGGTAAATAAATGGTAAATCAGAAGCACGGTGGTAGGCTGCTTAACCCATGCCCCATTCAATCCACAACAATTTCGGTGGGTTTTTTTTTTCTCATCACTGGGTTGGAGAGAAAATCCTCTCCTCTTCAGCCAGATAGAGCACAGCTTGTGGCTGCCCCGTTGCTGCAGGGCAGCAGCTCTGTGTGTGGCTCCTGCATCCCTAAAGCTGCTGTCTGGTCTGGAGGTGCTCCTTGATCAGCTGTTCATGTCTCCCCATCCACCAGCTCTCTCCCTGCCCATCGTCATCACCGGCACTTCCCCTTTTGGCTGCTGACTCACGTTGTTTTTGCTGAGCTCTTTCCCTCGCTGAGCTTCACTCCGTAGGTCGCTTCCCATCAGCAGCATAAACATCTTTTAGTTGTCAGGCAAGGTGTTTTGGGCTGGCAGCCTCTGGTGACATCGGGTTTCTGAGAGTTTCTAAGGCCTGAACGTGCTTTTCTCTGCAACATCTCCAGGAAATTGGCTCAGGGTCAGCGAGAAGCCTGGAGGTGGAGCAGGCAGAGGTCCCCTCCAGCTGGCACGACCTCCCAAGCAGGGTGCAAGTCAGGCTCACGAGGGCAGAAGATGATGGGCTCTTTTTCCAGAGGCAAGGTTATTTTTGGAAGGCCAGCCTTGAAGGGGATTAGTAAAAAAAAACAAACCAAAACCAAGAAGGCAACAAAAATACAGTCATCCAAAAAGAGCAGGGAGACATTGCAGGGTTGTTTTAATGGCTGAGTGTTAATGCACAAAGAGTTTCCTTTTGCTTTGCCCCTGTGTCACTTGTGGTGATGGATCTATGATTCTTTAACAGGAATCTTTGACGGCAGAACCAAGATTGTAGAGGAAATCAAGTGGTGGGCTGCTCTTGCTGTTGAGCACTGGTAACTTAAAGATTGAATTGTGAGGTAGAATGTAGGTGTTTTGGTGATAACTTTAGCAATGTCTCTACATCCAGACTCCTCCAGTGGAGGAGAGGGAGTCCTTTCCCTGGAAACAAGTGAGAGAATGAGAGGAAATGACCTCAAGTTGCACCAGGGGAGTTTTAAGTTTGGTACATATTAGGAAAAAAAGTCTTCACAGAAAGGGTAGTCAGACATTGGAACAGGCTGCCCAGGGCAGTGATGGAGTCACCATTCCTGGAGGGATTTAAAAGATGTGTGAATGTGGCACTGGGGTTAGTGGTGGGCTTTGCAGTGCAAGGTAAGTGGTGGGACTCAGTGACCTTAAAGGTCCTTTCCAACCTAAATGATTCTGTGATTTCCTGTGTCATGTTTTGGAGGAGGGAGAGGGAAGGAATAGCAAACCTGGACACAGGATTTCACAGAAACCAGCCGCTCCATTTTCTGCCGTGGCTGTGACCCATGGAGAGCAGCTTCCCTGCCCTCCTCAGATGAGAACAAGCATATCCCCTTGCTGCTTGGATAACGTGAAACACTCCCTGCTGAGCAGGGACTTGTGCCAATATTTCAGCAAGACTCTTGATGTGCATTGTTTTCCTGATCAAGTGAAATGTGCTTTTAGTTGCATTCCCTAAAACCAAAGAAAAGGGCTGGTGACGTGCAGGAAGATCCAGGATGTGGGGTTTGCCTGCATCCCTGGAGTTTCCAGCTCAGGATTGTGCAGATGGCTCTTCTTGGTCTTGTTTGAGATGCTGAGACAGGCCCCATGGGCTGCTTCTCTCCCTGTCACACCTCTGAGAGCTGATGGGGTTCTTCTCTTCTGAGCTCATCCTCTGGGTGTTTCCAAAGGATCTGTGAGAGATATCAAGCCTGCTCTCACTATCTGTGGTTCTTAAACTGATACAAAATATGAAAGGCTAATCAGCCAGCCCTGCCTGCAGCTGATGGAGGATGTAATTTCAGCTCTATCTGCACTCGATAACATTTAAACATTTCACTTAATCCAGGGAGAGGTGGTCTGAGGTAGGAAAAAACAAAAAGCCCATCCAAGCAAAGAAACACTAACTGCTCCCCTGTCAAAAGGCTGAACCAGATCATTGCTTTTCCTCTGAGGCAAACCCAACCTTCCTGGACGGAGCCCTCTCCCTGCAAACGACATGTTCACGCATGAATGCTGTTTTGTGGTGGGAAAAAATAGATGGTTCCAGCCAGCAGCTGTCCCTGAGGAGGAGCTCTGAGAGGGCATGGGCTGTGCTAATTACAGCCACTGCACTCCTAACGAGAAGCACCGAGGGAGACCCAGAGCAAGGCAGATGGGGGTTGATTTCTCAAGTGTGGGGTATGGCCAAGAGATAAAGACCCCGTCCCCTCTACAACTCTCTCCAGCCTCTGAAGCTGCTGCATCTCGATGCGCTCCCCGTGGCTCAGCCCATCAACTCTATTTAAGGGCTGGGAAGTGATATGTTTATCCAGATGCTGGGTGCAAAACACTCTCGCTTTTTTTTTTTTTTTCTCTTCAGTCTGGGACATCTTATTTTAGGTTAAAGAAAACAGAAAGGAAAGGCAGAGCAAATATAACTGCCCAGGAGACAGCAAGCCCACTGTGTCTGCCTCAGCAAGGACTTGTGTCTGTAAAGCTCGGCCCACTGATGTCCTGTGGAGGGGAGAAGTTGACAACTACCCCCGGTCATGGTCTACAAAGAGTGAAAGTTCAAAAGAAGCATTAAGCATGAACAGATCTCTGGACTGGGGACCAGGAGACCTGGCACTGCTTCTCCAGTCCTGGCTGAGCACAGCTATGAGTGACTGGGAACAAGCTCAGTTCCCAGCACGTCAGCTCCTCATCGTGCTCTTTGGCTGTTTGAACCAAAATCTCTCCCAAGCTGGCACAGGCTCTCTGAATGTACCTCCACACACTTACAATGTGAACCCCAGATCCGCCCATTTCTACCCACTGAAACGGGACTCAATGTTGGGAAAACTCCTGCTTCACTCCAGAGTTTCAGAGAATGTTTCTACAGTTGCAGCCACTTGGTTTTCATGGAAAAGTGGGGAAAATAAGGCCTTTTTAGGAATCAGGTCATTGCTTTGTTCATAACCTTGAATAAGGCTGATGGATGAGGGTGCATGGAGGTCCTTTTCCCTACCTGGAGAACAGATTAGGCAAAAGGAAGAAATTCCTCCCTGCGAGGGTGGTGAGGCCCTGGCACAGGTTGCCCAAAGATGCCCCATGCCTGGAGGTGTTCCAGGTCAGATTGAACAGGCCTTGGAGCAACCTGGGATGGTGGAAGGTGTCCCTGCCCATGGCAGGGGGGTGGAATGAGATGAGCTTTAAGGTCCCTTCCAACCCAAACCACTCCAGGATTCTCTGATTCTATGAGTGTGAGTGGCAGGATTTGTCCCCTGGCACCAGGGATTGCTGTGCAGTGTTCCCAGCATGGCTGGTTTAGTGGAAGAAATCTTCAAAATGCATTTTCCCTCCACCCTCTCTTTCCCTGCTCCCTGTTTCTCACTGATGTACCTGACTGGGACTCATCTGAGGGCAGGCTTCCTGTATTTTCCCATGTTAATACAATGTCTAAAGTAATGAAATTTTTTTTCAGAGCTCCACAGGGCTGGATTTTCAAGTGTTTGGTGCTCACTGACATTTCAGGAAGGTCCATCTTTCGTGTAAGCACCTAATAAGGCTCAGAGGGAACAGGGCAATAACACTAATAGCAGCAGCAGCACTGATTGCTCATATGATGCTGCTCTCCTCTGTAATTGCCTTTTCTCCATTTTGTTTATCCAGCACATTGACAAACCAATTGGTTTAAAAATGTCAACACCAAAAAGCGTGGGAGTGCATCACTTGTAGTGCTGGGTTTGATTTCCTTGCCCATCATGATGTATCCACCTGTGATAGCCCAGGATGCCACAAGTCTCTCTGTTCACAGGGGCATCCATAATGTTTTCCTCTCTTGCTCCAGGCTGGGCTCCCACAGGAGACAGACTCCTTGTGATGGTGGTGGACAAACACCTCATTGTCCATTGCAAACCTGCCAGTGTGGGGCTTCCCTGTGCTGTGCTCCTGCCTGAGACACCCCTGCACCTTCCCCCAGCACTGCGGTGCCCTGTGCTGTGCCCACGAAAACCAGGCTGGTGGGTTGAAAAAAGGCTGATGGGTGCTGGGAAAATTACGTATTTTGCTGCTTTAAGATGGAGATTAGGAAGGACAGTCTTCTTCACTGACAGGCCCAGCCATGCCAAAATATCTGGGTATAAACGTCTGCGGTCCCAGAGTGTTAATCTGGGAGAAGAATAGGCAGGACCAGTGACTGGTGATCTGAATTATTTTTATATAGGAAGTTTAAGCGCCTGTGACTTCCTTGGCTCACTTTTGTGACCCCAAACTTTGCAGAAATCGAGCATTACTGTCCTCCCAACTTCATGGGGGCTTCAGTGCTGATGTCTTGATCTGGGGACTCAGTGCATCCAGAGGGGATTCAGATGGACAGGGTGGGATGGCTGTGCCACCCAGGGCTAGGGGTGCCTGTACAATAGCGAGCCTGGGTTGGCTCACATAGAGATGTCAGTGTCAGCTGCAACAGAGGCTTCATTCAGCTGCAGAGGGGCTCTCCCAGGGTGGCACTCGGGTCCCTGCTGACCTCGGGGTGGGTTTTGTTTGGTTCAATAAATTCTGGTGAAAAAAACCCCCTCACAACAACCCAGCCATGATTTATCCAGACCTAGGGAATTTGATACTCTCTGGCCAAGTCCAGGTGAGGCATGTGGCCACCAAATTTCCAGTGTAATGGCTGATTTCTGGATTTGTGGCAGCAACCTGAAAAATTACAACATGTTGCAAGTGAGCTGCTGGAGCTGGGATGAATGTGCTGAGGGTGAAAGATGATGGGGAAGCCAACAGAGAGGAGCTCCCTGAGAGCTGAGAGGAGCCCAGCCCAAGGGGCAAAACCTGACCCTGGGACTCAGGAAAGAAAAGAAGAACAGGGAGAAGGAAGGCTGCCTTGGGTTGGAGGAAAGGGTTTGGAGGTGGGCTGGGGGGATGAGATGTCAGGGCATCAGCATGTGTTCATTGGTCCCCATCCTGATCTCTGCCAGTGCACAGCATTGTGTCCTGGGAGATGAATTTGGACTTGAAAAGTTGAGCTGGGGAGAAAAGAGGAGCAAGAGATGTCTCAGGCCCAGGCCTAGGGAGGCCCAGCTGCAGGGCTCTTGGGTTGAACTCTCTGTTTTCCCGTGGTATTCCTTGAACAGACAGATGTTTATATGAGAGCCCACTGCCTGCAGGAACACTTGGCTGGGGATGCAGTTCCCAATCCCAGTGTCTCAGGCACAGCAACACCCATGTTTGATTGTGCTCACTTTGCTCCTGGTGACAGCCTAGGGACATACAAGGTGCAAAGATGTCAATGCTGGTGGCCCACACATGACACATGGTGTTGGGTTGGCTGTGGGGTGAAGAGGTGCTGGCTGACCTGCTCCTCTGTCTGTGTTCCTCTGCTCTGCCTAAGACATTGTTTTAACACTGCACTTTACCTCGTGACATTTTCAGCTGCTGGTTTGAAAGGATTTTTGGCATCCTGTCATGAAAGGGATTTCATGTCCGAGTTGAAGTGTCTGAACATTTAACCCCTGCTCTCCTCCAACTTTTCCTCCTATTCTTTGGCACCCAAGGGCCTCTGGCTGCTCCTTGAGATGAATGGTTCCAGTGAGCGGGTTAAGGCAAGAGAACCAGACTAGAAGACACAGAAGATGCAGATCACAGAATTATAGAATCACTGAGGCTGGAGAAGACCTCCAAGAGCAAGTCCAACCATTAATCCAGCACCACTGTGTTCACCACTAAACTGTATTCCCAGTTGCCACATCCACAAGCTTTTTGATTGCTTCCAGGGATGGTGATTCCACCAGATGTTGAACACTGAGTGAGTGAAAGTCCCTTGGGTTCCACTTATTCTGTGGAGAACAAGAGACCAGAGGCTCCAGGTCAGAGTGGACCACATCCAGATGTCACCTGCCTCCTACAGGACAGTTGCCCTGGATGAGGTGGAACATTCTGAAAGCTGAGGAGCCCCAGGAGATATTTGTAGTGACTGATGACATAAACCAAGGTCACAGCTCACTGGTGTGAAACCTCAAGGGTGTGTCTGTGGTAGGTCTATTTACTTATCCCTGAACTCCCTAAAATGCTGAATCTGCCTTGTTTCTGCATAGGAAAGTATCTCCCAAATGTGTAACTTGAATTCACCTTCAGGTTTCAGCTCTCTGGGGCTCTGCATGCCCTGATCTCTCACTCCCTGGTTTTGCTTGTGACCCTGTGATGAGACCAGTCCCCTTTCCTGGGCAGAATCATTCTGCAGCTCCATCGTGAGCACAGGGAAGGCAATGGAGAGGACAAAAATAGGGAAAACCAACTTTCTCCTTCCTTGCAAGTTCTCCTTGCTCCCAACTCTACTTTCAGAAGATTTCCAGGCTTGCAAGAGTGTCTGAGGTGTTTTGACCTCCTCTTTCCTACCTCGGTGGTACCATATACTTTATTCTCTTCCTTAAGAACTCATTGTAACTATGCAGGGGATGTTTTTTCAGCAACAATTTCTTCCCAGGAAACAGAGAGCTGCTGCCTGGCCACAGCACACACAGAAAATATATCCAAACACAGAGAAAGAGACGATTTCAAGCCACAAGTTCAACATAAGTGTGAGGAAGTAACGCTTTCATGAAGGAGCTGTTGTGCAATTGAAAGTCCCAGATGTAAACAACAGCAGTAGGCAGCGCTCGGGAAAGGCTACAAAACCTGAGACATGGTTATTGAAGCCTTTGAATGATCCATCAAAGAATGCAGTATAAAAATGTTCTTGTGTTCATAACTGTGGGAGCTAGAAAAGGCTGCACAGCACGGAAAGTTGGTCACGGAGGACTTGGAGGAACTCTGTGAGCTGGGAAGGGAGGCAAAGAAATGGAGATTGCTCCATGGCAGCGGTTCTGCTGCTTTTGCTGAGCATAATTAACACCATGAATATATAGGTCAAAACCTGGTGACATGCAGGTAAATCACCTGCTGTGAGGACAGGTGAGATGCTTGATAAAGTGTAGGTGTGAATGCAGATTTAGCATGGTTGTGGATAGAAAGAGAGCTGGAAGTACTCCAGGCATTTTTGGCCTCCCAGTTTGTCCCACTCCTGGCTTGGGGTTTGCCCACCAAAGAGTCAGCAATCAGTGTGTCTCCTGCTCCCAGAACTTTTGCTGACGTCAAGGAGATTTTGTTTCTATTGGATTCACTAAACATGATCCATGGCATGACCACCAACAGGTATTAATGTCTGCAGTGCACACAGGGAGGGTTGCAGAGTTTTAAGTGTCCATCACTGTAAGTGTTAGGGCTGGGTGCCTTGGAGATGTGCTCCAGCTCTGGGTCCACTCCCAGGAAAGCCTCCTCACCAGTCCTGGCTGTAGAATCAAAGAATCACTAAGGTTGGAAGGGACTGCCAGAATCATTGAGTCCAACCATCGTCGCAAAAGGAAGATTTGAACTTGTTGCTTGAGGAGGAAGGTCCAGTGTAAAAATTGCTGTACCACCAATACCTGTGGTTATTTGTCAACTCTGACCACAACTGTACAGTGCTAATTCCACTCCTGTGGTATCCTAGAGACAATGGAAANCCCCCAGCTCTGGGTCCACTCCCAGGAGAGCCTCCTCACCAGTGCTGCTTGTAGAATCAAAGAATCACAAAGGTTGGAAAGGAATTCCAGAATCATTGAGTCCAAACATCGTAGCAAAAGGAAGATTTGAATTTGTTGCTTGAGGAGGAAGGTCCAGAGTAAAAATTGCTGTATCACCAATACCTGTGGTTATTTGTCACCTCTGAGCGTTGTACAGAGGTAATTCCATTCCTGTGGTATCCTAGAGACAATGGAAAGCATCAGGAGCCCTGTGGACAAATTGGTGAATAAGGCTGTTGAGGAGTGGATTACTGATGGGGAATACAAGCGAGCAGGGAGTTTTGGATCATTTCCCAGTGGAAATGGAATCAGTATCATCAACAACCAGATGTCACAATTCAGGGAAACCAAGATGTGGGGTGCTGCTCAGTTCTGTTCCAGCCCATGTGAGAGTCTTCCCACCCCACCAGAGCTGTCTAGTGCTGTCACGAGGAGAAATAACCTGTCCTAGTAGAGGTGCCCATTCAAGAGCCAAATCATGAGTGTTTTCCCTGGATATCCACTGTCAGCTTCACAGTGACTCACCTCCTTCCCGACTATGCTTCTGTTCTGGTCTGCTGTGACTGTGATTGTGCAGCTCTAGAGATGGAAGTGGGGTTTTTTTAGGTAGGACAATCACAGAATCACAGAATATTCCGAGTTATAAGGGACCCATGAAGATCATTAAGTCCAACTCCTAAGTGAATGCCCATACAGGGATTGACCCATAACCTTGGTGTTATTAGCACCATGCTTTAACCATCCGAGCCAATCTCAAGGTTAATGCACAGTGGAATCCTTGATTTACTTATCTTGATCAGGAAGGTGACTGTGGCAAGTGTGGGATATATCCAACAGGGTTTGTACAACGTGAATCGCAAAATCATATAAGCATAGAATGGTTTGGGGTGGAAAGGACCTTTAAAGCTCATCGAGTTCAACCTGGGTCCAAGTGTCAGACTAGGTCGCTCAGAACTCCCTCCAATTTGGCCTTGACCATTTTCAGGGATGGGGCATCCACCATCTCTTTGATCAACCTGTGCCAGTGTTCTACCACCCTTATAATAAAATAATTCCTTTTTATATCTAGTCTAAACTTAACCTCTTCTAGTTTAAAACCATTGCCCCTTGTCCTATTGCTGTAGACAACATTGAAACGAAGAGACTGAGGAGTGCTCCAAGCTGCCTCTGTGATATTGACACCAAGAGCTGATGACTACTAAAGCAATAAACCCAGCAGCAATGGCAGGGCTTGTCTCCTGGGGGGACATGGAAAGGCAGCAGATGGCTGGAGGAGATGGGAATACACAAACACTGTCTCGGGAGGAGATAGGAATGTACAAACACAGCCTGGGGAGTGCCGCCTGGGAAAGCACCTTTCCTACACTGTTTTCCAGCTGATGAGCACAGGAGGATTTAACAATATTAACTCATTAAGGTTGACAATGTCCTGGGGGCGTGAAAGCAATGGGGCATCCTTTCATTTACATCCCCACTGCTGTTTTCCTGAGCATTGCAGGTGATGGAGACAGGGAGAGGTGTTTTGGAGTAGTGTCCTTGGTTTTCTCTTTAGCCAGGCAAACTGTGGCTGCCACAGAAGTTTTCTTTTGGTGCTGGATATTGTACGGCTGTAGGTCTCTGTACTTGGGAGATAAAACACCCTATGTCTAGCAACTCATTAGCTCTCCTTCAGCAGCCTTAGTGGTTAACAGCATAATTAGTTTCAGTGGTAAAAGGAGATTTTTCAGACTCAGGAGAGAGGTTGTTAATCTCCTGGCATTTCAGACAACAGTAAAATGTAGCAAAATCCGTGTCAGAAAAAAAGGCAGAAATGTTACTCGCTGTTAAGCAACTTATAAGTAAAGCGTTGACCTGAGGTGGCTTTGTTGTGTTTGTGAGTTATGCTAAAGAACAGTGATTTTAATGGTGTGAAACATCTTGTAATGTGATTCTGTCGATGAGCAGGCAGCAAAATGTCCACCAAGATCCCGGGGTTTGTTACCACTTCTGGGTAGTTTGTTACTCTGAGAATCTCTGCGAGATGCTGTGTCCAGGCTCAGCATCTGAGTCATCTCCCTGCCGTGGGAAGGAGGCAGATTTGATAACGAGGGTAAGGATGTGATGCTGTCCTTTGGTCCAGGTGTGTGCCCAGCATTTAGCAGGCTGAGCCTTAAATCAGGGCAGGACATGGCAGGAATTGGGGAATAACAATGTCACAGTAATGGTGTGCATCTGTCATCTTCAAGCCTCCCCGCAGTGTCTGGGTGACTGGCCATCCCTGCCTTAGGGCTGGGGAATCAGAGCTCATTAAGCTTTTGCTTAATAAGGAAGCCTCTCTGACCAATTTTTGAGACTTGGGTCTCAAGGGTTGCAGCAAGGACAGAGGGAGGAACACCTGAAGGCTACGTCCACACCATTGGAGACCACCTGGAAGCCGTCCAAATTATCATCTGGAATGTGACCAAGGCCATCACCATGACCCAGAGTCCTCCTGGCGCTGGTCAGCAGCTGAAGCCTGGAGGAAGAAAGGAATACTCCAGGAAAAGCATTTTCTTCTGGTGATGCTGCAGACTTTGCTGGATTCATGATGTGTTGGTATTCTCACAAGGAACACTGGCTGCCTCACATTTCCAGACTGTAGAAGAAGGTCACATTAAGTTCAGACAAGCATTGGGAAAATATTTGAACTTCTGGATGTTTGTATGAACCCAACCTCTGACCTCTCAAGCCTCACATTTTACTAATTGATAAGCACAGAAGGACCAAACCTTCTATGTATGAATGTGTGTGTGTTGTGGAAAGATACTCAAATTGTTACAGAGCATAGACTAGCAGAGATGTGAACACATTACTCTGGATTATTGTGTCCCAACACTTGGAAAAAGGAGCAGAAACACCTTGGAGAAACGTGTTCTGCCCTGAACGATGCAAGGTTTGTTGCTGGTAGGACTCAAATACCTCAACTCCTCTGAGGAAATGGTCTTTACACCCTATTTATTGTCTTGTGTCTGAGTACCCTTGGATCCCCCTGGAGCAATTTAGGTACTGTGTGTAACAGCATGTACATTATTCCCAAAAGCACATGAAAGGCTGGCTTGCTATTTGAAGAGGGAAGGTGGATTTTATCACTGCAAGCACCAGAATACAAAGGTGGTCTCGGGGTTCAGCCTGGTCTCCAAGGGTTGTTCCTGGCTTTGGAGAGGCTGTGATTCTCCCCTGTCCCTTTTCCTTCTGTTCTGAAAGCTGGAGTCCCTAAGGAAAGCAGAATTACAAATTATTTAAAGGTTATCTGTTGCATGCTATGTGCACTGATATGTGAAAAAGGATTGATGGGAGCAAGGAAAAGGAGGAAAAACAGAGTGGGGTTTGCATTTCTGCAGGATCCTTGCAGGGCTCAGCAGCACGTGACATCAGTGCCCAGGACCTGGAAACCTGAGGGCTGGGGACCAGCCCCTCCTGCAGCAGCCCCTGCCCATCCTGGCACACTGCTTCCCGGCTGATTTCAGGGTCCTTGGCCACCGTCACTCACAGCTCTGCAGGAAAACTGCGCTGCATCTGGCCTTGCAATCTGAACACTGAGCTCGGTGAAGCGTCCCTAGCACACGGCCAAATGTGCCCTTCCATCCCAGAACGGGGGTATGGAGACATGAGGAGGGGAGATACTTAAATATGGGAGGTTAAAACCATTTCTGATGGGCCCCATTTCCTGCTTTTCCCCTCAAAAGCAGTGTGTGGAGACGGGTGCAGCAGTATTTCCCGAGAGCTCATTTCTGGTAGCTATAGAAACTTAAAGCAAAGCCACAGCAATACACTTCTTGACTGGAGCTTCCTTCCCCTCTGGGTTGTGACTTTTGCCTCACATGAACCACACCAACCCTGCCAGACCCCAGGGAGCCTCAGCCTGGAGGCTGGAATGTCTTTTTGCCAGTTGGAACCGAGCAGTGGAATTTTATTAGCTGAAAATGGAGGGATGAGGAGGCAAAGCAGGGAATAGCAGAGGCCAACAAGGATTAACTCAGGAGAGAGTTCCAATCCCAAACATTGCCTTTGTGGTAGCAATGATACCAGTGCAGCTATAAAATTGCTACCAATACATGGATGTATTGAAGCAGGAAGGCTGTGGGGAGGGCAGGGATGCCAGGGAGTGGCGGATGCCAGGAGCAGCTTGTTGGCAGAGTCCTGGTGGCCCCCTCGTGTTTGTGAGGCTGGTCTCTGGCTCGGATTCATCCAGTTCCATGCCATGCCATGGGCATCCAAGTGGCTTTGCTGCACAGCATGAGGCCTGGTGACCTGCTGGCACAAGCAGGGGTTCCCTCTATCCCTCCTGATGGGCTCAGATATCTGCTGAGATGATTAGCAAGGACACAGGTGGAAGGGAAGGGCTTTTTTTGCTGTCCTGTGACGTTTTAGGGAATGTGTGCCCATTGCAGGCAGGATGGTGAGTGGCAGAAGCTCCTGAGACATCCATCCCAGTGTACATTTCCATGTTCAGCGTCACAGTTTTGTCCCAGATTAGGGGCAACGCGGGGCAGAGAGACACCTGAGAGATGCCAAGTGAACAACGGATTTCATTGTTTGATTTTTCTGCCCCTCAACAAATAAAAACCCGAACAAAGCCCATTAGATTTGGGATGTAGGAGCCACCTGTGTGCCAGCAGCTTATTGTTGGCTGCTGCTACCTGCCAAGCCATGGTGGCCCTTCTGCAATCCCCTTGTTGGGTGTTGCCTTTGGCTGCCTGGGCTGGCTCTGCTCTGTTTTCTTCCCTAGAACATTGCTCATAGGGAATAATGTGGTTAAAAAGGGATCTTACAGCGTTTTGGAGTTTTTGCTATGGTTAGCAGAAGAAAAACAAGGTTTTGTTTTCCCCTTGTAAGGGAATAACAGGTGGCTTTCCCATTAGCGTGGACCCCCTGCATGCAGATGATGCTTGGATAGGCTTCAGAGCAGACCCTGAAGCACATTCCTGTGCAGTGCCCATGGCAGGGGGCTTGCCATGGATACCACCGTGCCAAATGCTGCTTGTGAGGGAAGGTGAAACACCCACCCTCACTCTCCATCCACCTCAGTGCTTTGTAAAATCCTCTGCCTTTCTCCCAGCCCTTCAGGAAAGGTGTGGGATCTTCTTAACCTTAAAGGGGTGCTCAGTGTGGTGGGTCCCCAGGGTGAGAGTGAGATTCTGGAACGTGGTACTGTCAGTGGAGGAGGGATGGAAGGATCCTGCCAGAGTGGGGTAGGGAGAGAGGGGAACCCTGCGGATCAGGGTGGACCACAGGGCGTGAGGTGACGTCCTCTCCCTGTGTATGGGAGAGCATCTCCCATAAGGCAGCTTCTTAAAAACATGGCTTTTTCCTGTGGTGTCTGTTCCCATGCACTGCTACGCTATTGCCAGGAAGTTTTTCCCAATAATTTTCCTAATTGGTGTCTTTCTTTGCTTCAGATAAAGCTGATTTCCTCCTCCTGTAGCTGCGGCGGATGCAGAGAACAATAGGCACCATGCCTGCTCTGCCCACCCCGTGTGACGGGGACTCTTATCCTGCTTCCTTAGGATGCCCAGGCCTCCACTGGGAATGAAAAAAATGTACAAAACCCACCCAAGGGAAAAAAAAAAAAAAAAAGCAGTTCACTACTCCAAAGAAGTGATCTGGAAAACAGCTTTGCCAGAATTGATGGGAAACAGAAATGTAAAGAACAATGTCTGCAGTTGCTCCAGGACACGTCCAGTAAAATATACACAGGTATCCATAATGCAACTTTTGTAAAATGTGTAGAAATGAAAGAATTTCATCACTTCAAGGGTTAAGAAGCAGCCAGGGGTGACCAGCACAAATCGTGAACAAGCTTTGTGTGCTGTGTTCCATTGCTGCAAAGGGAAGGTGCTGCCTGGGAAACCTCATCCCAGGAGCTGTCGCAGGGCAGAGACCTGCTTTGGGGATCCAACCGCTGATGTGAAGCTGCTTATTGCGAAATACGCAGCAGAATGTATCCAATTATCACTCTGTCTCTGGGCAAAGCAGACAGAACCTGAGCTTGTTTTCTCTTTATTTATTTATTTTTTTTTTTAAATAACAGATGGTGAAAAAGTCTGCAGCCCCCAATTCTTTAATCCCTTCTGCGTTGGCTGTTGTTTCCAGACCATGTCAGGTTGCTCTTTCCTGGACCAGCTCCAGCTCATCTGTATTATCCTTAAGCTCTGGAGCATCTCATTGTGTCCAGGGAGAGGGGTCACCTCCCCTGGATGCACACAAGGGTGGACCTTGTGCCTGCCCTATCCCTCCTGAGCACCACCCCAAGCTGGATCCCATCACAACCTCCTTGGCTGTTTTTAGGGTGTTTAAGGCCAATCCAGATGCTATTCCCCAACCTAGATTTGAGTGTTAGTTACCTCATTCAAAACACAGCCCTTTACTTCTCTGTTCCTGTGGAATTCTGTGCAGCTCACTCAAAATAAATTCCATGAATTTATTAAGATTGTTTCTAATTATCTGCCTTCCAAAAACCTGGCAGTCCTCACACCCCAGAGTTATCCACACACTTTCTAACACCCTCCTGAGTTGATCATCTGGGTTGCTAATGCAAATTTTGAATACATGGGAACTGGGTGCCCCTCCAGATCCCCTTGCAGCCTGGCAGGGAATGCCTGATAACGGCTTGCTGAGTGCAGGTTTCCTTCCTTCTGCCGTGCCCCCCTCCCTTTATAACCTCACCTGGATCAGGTTTCCCTTGTTTGTTTGCAAAATTGTCAGCAGAGACAGCACCAGGAGTCTCCCTGGAGTGAGGATCTGTCACAGCTACGGCTTCCCCCCTTCAGCTGGGCTGGTTTTCTTGTCAAAGAGTAGAAAGGATTGACAGGAATTTGTTCTGGAAAAATCCCTGTTGGCAATTTCTCTTCCCCTGCTTTCCCTCTGATCTAGTATTTCTAAATTGCTTAACAATTTGTACCGGTAGCTTTCTGGATGCCAAGATCCGGGTCATGCCTGGGATGCCCTGGGCACTGCTGGGATGCACCACTTCATTTGAGTCTTGTACTGCTGATCCCAAATTGGGATCACTTTGGCACATCTGATTCACCAGTTCCTTGGTGGATGGGACAAGAGCTGTCAGCTCCCTGTGCAGGTTGCTGCAACACCCACGGATTTGTCCCAGCCCTATGGGAGAAACTCCCTGCTTTTTGAGGATGGAGCAGAGCCTTTAATGTGATCTCAGAGGTTAATTGTGTTTAGGTGTTTGGCGCTTGGCAACATTTATGAAGGACAGAGAAAACATAAGGGGCCGGCGTATGTTCCCAAACGCTCCATAATGATGTCAGCCGAGGAGGATTTACATAGGAGCCGGAGCATATGGAATGTTTTATCACTGCAGTCATCTGCCAGGACATGCGCCGTCACCTAATTACACACCCACACTTTGCCTCCTCTGCTTTACATCCCGCCTGATTCCCTGCACAGGTACCAGCTTTTTTTGGATTTTTAGATGGAGCTAAATCAGATGGAGAGGTGGGACGTCCCGGACAAAGACAGTGGGGAGAGGTTTCCCTGCAGGCATCTCCTGGATTCAGTCTCCACTCCTGGATGATGTCTGAGAGCTTGCTGGAGGGCTAATGCACCTCTTAGTTCCCAGGTGGCTAAAATCCAGCTGGACAGACTCCTGGGGAGATAAAACTCCGGGGATAAGAGCAATCAGAGAAAATGGATGTGTATTTAACATGTCGCTGGCTCCAAGGTGACACTGTTCCACATCGTTCCTACATGCCTGTCTAACTTGTTCTTAAAGATTTCCATTGATGAGGACTCCTGTGCTCCCCCAGCTAATCCATACCTCTGCTTAATTAATCTTGTAATGGGAAAGATGTCCTTAAACCTCCCCAGAATGTGCTGCACTTTAATTCACGCCTTCCTGTCCTGCCTGCAGTGGGCATGGAGAACTGTCTCTGCAGGGCTATTACACCTCTAAGGACTGTTGGGAACTCTTCCCTCAGTCTTTTTCCCCCCCCATTTCCTTCAGACTTTAAGTTTTCTCAACCTCTGATCACCTCTGTCTCACCCCTTTGGACTCTGCCCAGTTTGTTTGCATTCTTCCTATGATGGTCTCCCAAGTGTGGCCTTGCCACTGGGGAGCCATGCCGAAGGAAGATCCCATGTGCCTTAAATCCAACAGTTGTGTTAAATCATCCCATTTTTAATGGACCTTAAAGACCATCCAGTTCCACCCCTGGGATAGTGGGACACCTCCCGCTATCCCAGGTTGCTCCAACCTGCCCTTGGACACTTCCAGGGGTCCAGGGGCAGCCACAGCTTCTCTGGGCAACCTGTGCCAGGGCCTCCCCACCCTCACAGCCAAGAATTTTTTTCCTCATATCTAACTCAAATCACCACTCTTCCATAATTTCTGACTGCTTGCAACCATGACTTTGGAGTTTGGAAAGTGGGTCTTCCGAAGCGGGGAAAGAAATTAGTCTTTAGTGATCCAAATGTTTCGCATTTGGAGTTTGATTTTGATGGTGTTTTCAGGGCTGCTTTGTTTTTAGTGTGCCTTGTTTTGAAAGGACAAGAACATTTTGTGCTGATGAAATTGTTCTGCTTAATTGCATGCTAAAAGCATGTTGATGTTTATGTTGTGCGAGTATTAATTTTAATCTCCAATATTAATCAGCAGCAACATAAACAATGTATCGAGTATTATCTTTGCCAGGTTGTATTTGTGTAGAATTTAATATTTACAACAGGTGTTTAATATTTTATATGATGTGATAATGTTTCTCTATTACTGCTCATCAGGGACATGAAAAGAAAGAAAGGATTTAAACAGCAGCCAGAGAGTCTGGATTAAACATCAGGAGCATTTTTTCTTAGGAGAATGGCAGTGAAGAAATTGAGTACATTTCTGAGGTGGTGAGGAACTGATGTGGAACTGGAATTTTGAGTTTTGGGGGGGGCTGGGGAGAAGAGAGAGCAAGGTGTTTTCCTGGGCCTGAAACTCCTGGCCTTGGCCGGAGATGAAAAGTGGAGATTTCGTTCCCTTTCATGAAAGGAAATGAAGCTGGGATGTTGCATTAGACCACTCAAGTCGATTTTATCCCCATTTTCCCCTCACATGTAAAGGAAACTCCAGAATTGTGTCAGTCTGTGGCAGGGAGTTCTAATAAAATAGCCCTGAAAACTCATAGATTTGCTTGTCCTGAGGGAATTATTTCCTTATTTTGCAGAAAACAAGGAAGATTAAAGACAAGGCCTACACTGGCTACATTTTGCTTTGACTCAGACAGAGGGTCATTATAAGCATTTTAGAAGGATCTTAAAAGTGCACTGCCCAGCAAAAACCAAACAGCAGGTCCAATTTTTCCTGCTCCCAGAGTCACCTAAAATTTAGTGAATACTCCTTGGCAGGACTGAAGACCACAATTCCAAAGCTGGAGGATGGCATGTGCCTCAAGACCAAGGCTAAAAACCTCTGCATAAGAAACTGGCTTTTTTTTTATTATTTTGTACTTGTAAAACTAATATTTGCCCCTCAGATCTGATCCATGCCTGGAACACCCAAACTCAGGCACAACATGGGAGCCATGGCCATTTTCACCCTGAATTTGGAGGGTGGAAGAACCTGATGTGATTCGTGTTAGATGTTTCGCATCCTGCAGCAACTTTATTTTTGCTTTCCAGAGGGCGATGGCCATGAGGAGGCAATGGCAAGGGAAGGATGGGATGGTGGCAGTGTGTGTGGAGTAGGAGCTCATGTCATAGGCTGTATGTCATGAAAATTGTGGGTATAAAAGCAGAAGAGATGCATTTCTCAGCCCCCTGGTCTCAGTGGAGGCACCTAACAACTGGTGTGAACTCTGAGCACATTTACAGGGAAGGATGTGGTTTCAACACCAACCAAGTTGCCCAGACACCCAAATTACTTTTGAAACAAAAAATGCCCCTTCCTCATCTGTTTGAGCACTTCTGGAAGTTTTTCCTCACTATTTCCATGCCCACTGTGCCTCTCCTTGAGAGATGCCAGAAGATGCTGAGGAAACCTGGGCTGTAATTCTGCCGTGTCCTCCAATGCTCAGGACCATGGCAGGACAATTTCCTCACATCTGGCTCTTCATTCCCAGCACCAGAGAAGGGCAATCCAAACTATTTCCTTCAAAAATGATTTGAGATCTCATGGAAGGAGTTACATAAGAGCTAAACAGCATTATTTTTTTTCCACAAATGAACCTCACTTTGGACATATTTTGACTTTTAAACTAGAAAGACTTTTTTTTTTTATTGTTTTCCAGGAAGCCATTTGGTTAAGTTATACTTTAATAGTCTTTTAACAGACTTTAGTACAGGAAATAAAGTAGTCACAAGTTATGCACCTAAGCACTGATTTGCATTTTATTTCCCCACAAAAAAAAAATATATGTTCAATGTTGCTATGAAACCAGAATTTTTGCTTAGATCAGACCATTTTGTTCTCATGTCATGGATAAAGAAACTACATGAACAATGCACTGCTAATGGTTTTCACTTTAAATCTACTCAAAGGAAGCTTTCACCTCCCACACTTTCCAAACAAATAAGGCCTTTTTAACCAGGTTTTGGTAAGTTCAGTGCTCCTGAAAGGGCCTTCTGGGAAAAGGGCTGTGTGTTGGTCTGGAAATTTGAGTTTTGCAATGATTTATGTCTTGGTGGAGGGGTGGGTTTTGCTGGCGCACCAGTTCCTCCCTTTAGTAATGGGGGGTTCTGAGGATCCTCAATGTGGCACCAGAATGTTGGTGGCGAGATGTAGATGATGAAATCATAATGAGAAAATAATTTTGGGGATAAAATATCCTTTGGAATACGATGTGCCTGGCCTTGGGCAAGGCAAGCAGGTTCTCTGCTCCTTTTGGCTGCATGTACAGTGTGCATATATCTATATCCTCTATATGTATATCTAAAATATATTTACACATGCTAAATATATAAATGTATATGTATATTGCAGAGCTTTAATTTTAACAAAAACTCTTGAAAATATGAATGTGTATGTATATTTTCCTGTGTATATATATATGTGTGCCTATATATAACTTTTTTTACTTAGGTATATGCAACTACATAACATGTATATCCGTATACATAATAACATATATATACGTAGTAACAGAATATTTATACATATATAAAAATAACATATATCCATATATAACTTGAATATATATATACGCACACACACATCCTGAAAAGGGACTCAAAGAAAAAAAAAAAAATCTCTTGCTCCTACTCTCACTTATTTCTAATTGTGGATGATGGATTGCATTTATATGGTTTCCTCTAATCTCTCTTCTTCAATACAAATATATCTCTGTAAGAATTCCTCGGGAAGAGCTGTGGGCAGAAAGCTAATTTAGCCCGGGGACTGATTCATATTCCTTCCTCAGCACAGACACAACAGTGCTGGGCTTGTAGAAGTCAATGTTTGCAGAAACCCCCACCTGTGTGAGGGGGCAGCTCTGGGGTGTCTCATGAACCCCCCCAGTCTCTCCCCTGTTATCAGCAAGGGGGTGGCTGTGAGAATAGACCCTGTGGAACAGCCCGGGAATTTGAAACGAGGCACAGCAGCCAAAAAGGGAATGAAAGTCTCTTTTTAGCTGCTGCACAGAAGATAGGAGTTAAAATATGCAAGTCCATGACAGAGCCAGGAAAATGTGTGCTTTGTTAAAATTAACTGGTGAGGGCTGTTCTCCATCCTTCCTCCTCAGCCACCCAGTAAACACCACAGCTCCTCTCCAAACAGGAGCTTATTTTTGGGGTCACCTCGTGCGAGCTTCAGCCCTTGTGTTGGAGGCACTGGGTGCTGTAAGCTGCAAAAATATAAAAATATCCCCAGATATTCAGCCTGGTGTGAATATTACACACACATAAATATATATATATATGTATATACATATTTACAAGTCCTTAGCTGCTCTGTTTGCAAAATAAACTTTCAGTCTGACTCAAAAGAAGCAGAAAAATCAGCAGCGAGGAAACCTCAGGTTGTTTGGAGTGAAGTGGTGCTGCCTGTAAAATCAATATGTTTTTTAGAGCTCCCTGTGCTGGGATAGATACAAGTCATGTCATAAATTACCTGCGGCGCCCGTGGCAAATTCACTCTGTTGGCTTTGACTGAGTTTACAGGGAGTCTGAGAGAACAGCCCCCGAACTGTAACCTGGTTCCTACCACTGCTGCTTTAAAGAGGAGAATTGTTAACTACAATTTAGCTCATTAAAACAGGGATGAAAGGAGAGGGCAGCTCAGAGGGAGGGGAATTATCTCAGCAGGGAGCAAGGCAAAGGATGGAGATGAAGGGGGATGTAACACCCCACATGTGGGGCTCCAGGGGCTGATCCGTATGAGACATTTACTGGTAGCCCTTAAAAGTCTGGGAGGTGCCTTTTCTACCCGGGCAATAAGATTTTTCCACGGTGGAGTGATACCTGAGAGCAACTGGGGATAAGCTGGGTGCCACACAAGCCACAGATCCAAATGGGTATTTGGATGGGAATCCTAAGGTTTTTCACCAGCTCTGGCATTAAACTTCCAGTAGTTAAACCGGTTAAACTGGTACAAATGCAGAGCAGAGAGATAAGGATAAGGTGTCCCCTTTCCCTTTTTCATCCTTAAAGACAAACTCCCATAAGGAGTCCTCAGCTTTTGGGGCAGGAAAAGAGTAAGACCATGTCCCTCCCAGTGCAAGTTCCTGGCTGCTTTGGATGGGAGCAGGAGGGAGATTAGAGGATGCATGAAACGCAGTTTTGTGATCTAAGTGAACTGTTAGGCGTGTTGCAGTGGGGTGTGACACACAGAGTGGCTGTTTATACCTCCATTGGGTTAAATCAGCATCATTATCCCTTTATGAGTGAGTAGATATTACCGTGCTGCCTCTTAAAAAAAAGCAATTACTGTATCCATTGGGCAGTACATTAAATGACACCATTTAATTGCAGCCTAATTTATCTCTGAACGAAATATATTTAAGATTTCTCTCCAGTATATTATTCCATTCAATTACTGCAAATCTCCGTTTGCTGTCACGGATGAGCTCGTTTGGGGAGCTGGGCACACACACCAGTGAGCAGTTGGCTTTTTCCCTGCCATGCCTGGTGAATCAACTCTAAATTCACCCTGATTTCTGTCTCTGATGGCCTTTCCAAGCTTTAGTGGAGGGGAGATGTTTTCCAGCCATCCCCAAATATCCAGGGCTGAGTTCTGCTGAGGCCTCCTGAGAAGGTGAATTTCTGCAGGTATCAGAGCCCTTTGGAAAGCTCAGCACCAATGGGATGCCTCATCCTTGGAAAGGCTCCCAGTGTGTGTATTTCCATGGTGAGCACTAGAGGTGGTTAGGTTTGTGGCTATCAAGGGAATCTCCAATCAAGCTGATATAGGATCTGGGAAAAGGCTGGAATGTCATTAAGGGGCATGGGATGATATCTCAGCCCTGCTGAGGACAGAGAAGAGTGAGTTTAGGGTTTTTCCCGGTGTCTCTGGTGGGGTCTCCAAGGTAAACCTGGAGGGAAGCCAAGATGAAATCCAACATTGTCCCATCCTTTTGGTCATTTCAGCGGAGTTGCATCACAGAATTACAGAATGTTTTGGTTTGGAAGAGACCTTAAAGACCACCCAGTTCCAACCCCCTGCCACGGGCAGGGACACCTCCCACTATCCCAGGTTGCTCCAAGCTCCACCCAACCTGGCCTCACCCCAAAAGATTACATTTCACAAAATTCCTTGTGTTTTCAGGCACAGACACTCAACAAATGAAATAATCCTGGGAAGATTTGCCAATCTGGTGTAAATTTGCTGCTGGCCAAGGACAAGCAACTTGCTGTCCATGCTGCTAACCAGTTACGAGAAATGAGAGTGTGTGAGTCAGGGCTTTAAAATAAATAAATAAATAAAATAACTGCGCCTCACGTTGTGTGTTCTTACAACCCATCTCATTCCAACCCCCTGCCATGGGCAGGGACACCTTCCACTAGACCTGATTTCTCCGAGGCCCATCCAATTGGGTCTTAAACACTTCCAGGGATGGGGCATCCACAGCAACTCAGCTTTGTGGCTCACCCCTGGCTCTCACCGTGCAGCCCAGTAAAGGAGGAATGTGCCCGCAAAACACTTTTCCGTCAGCTTTAAGAGCCCTAACGACTCGGTGTTAGTGACTGGCCTTGTTTGCACAGAGCTGTGGGAAGCGGGAGAGAGGATTTCATGGCTTTGGGAATACATACAAAGGGCAAACACTGTTAGAAGAATAACACTTTTGTGCAGCACACCAGAAGATCCACAGCTGCCACTGGAAGCCTTTTAAATATAGGATGGCCATCAAACATACAGTCGCAGTCTTGCAAAGGGCAGTGTGAGAGGGAAGTTATTCCTATAATTATTATTATTATTACTATTATTACGTATTTTTTTCTGTGATACTGGTGATTTCTGAGCAGCCTGAAATTGGGCAGGAGGTTTAGGAAAGGCTGGAAAGTGGCACAGGCAGCATTCCCGCTGCTTTTGCCTTTGGCTACAAAACCTCTCCGTGTTAAAGATGTTTTCATTAAACACAGATGCCCTCATTGCTTTGTCCTGGGGCTCTGAAATACTCAGGCACCACGACAATCCCCTTTCCCGGGGATTCTCCAGCTCCGTGGCACTGCAAGCCCTGGCTCTAGAGCTTGGATCAGAGCAGGTACTGAAGTCCCAGTGATTTCAGTGCTTTGCTGAACAGGTCTGCCTTAAAGAGATGTTTAAGATTAGACATTTTTTCAGCCTGGGACCTGGCTGGTCACATCAGCAGCTGGCAAAGGGCTTTTCTCGCCAGGATCTTACAGTGTTTTGAATAAGGGGAAGGAGATGGTGATCTGCTTTTAACAAAGGGTGAACAAAAGAAGGAAAAGTGAAAGGGAGGAAAAGGGAAGGATGAACTTTAAATAATAAAAGTAAAAAAAAAATGAAATGAAAAAGGAAAAAAAATGGAAGAGAAAGAAAAGTAAAATAAAAAAGTGAAGGAGAATAAAATGAAAGAAAAAGGAGAAAATAAAAAAATGAAAGAGGAAGAATGATGGTAAGCCATACCCTTTGGGATGATGTTTTCATAGTTGGTTGGCAGATAGGAGAGGAGATGGTGACGATGGTGATCAGAGCCAAAGCCTCAGGGCTCATCTGACCTTACATATCGACTGGGGTTGTGGTCAGGTGGGAACCAGGAGCCCAGAAGTTGCTCAGTTCACACTCAGCTTTCAGAAACAGCCTGGAAATGCTCTTCTGGATCCCAAATCCTTCCCCAGCTGTGGAGACGACATTGCACAGCCCCATGTGAGCTGAGCCATGGTACCAACAGATCTGTGCTTGTGACCTTCTCTGAATCTTGGAATCCCAGAGTGGAAGGGACCTTAAAGACGATCCAATTCCAACCTCTTGCCATGGGCAGGGACACCTTCCATTAGATGAAGTTGCTCCAAGCTCCATCCAACCTGTCCTTGGACACTTCCAGGGATGGGGCAGCCACAGCTTCTCTGGGCAACCTGTGCCAGTGGGTCACCACCCTCACAGACAAGAATTCCTTTCCAATATCCAATTTATTTAACTACTCACTTTGCACTTACTTGCAAAGAAAAATCACTTTTCATCTTACATTAAGCAATATTGTTCCTACTCCTTCAGCCTCGCAATTTCATTTCCATTATGTCTGTGAGAAGGGAACACAAATAGAGACAAAGGAGAAACCTGACAGTATTCAGCTTAATAGAGAATATGGGACAGTGTTTTGCTTTTAGATCTGTACCACACCTCTCATCTTTATTAGAGAAGTTGACAAGTGAGCTTATTTCTCTGTGTGATAAATGTACTGTAGTAAAAGGCTGTTCCCAGATGGCAATAGCTGGCACATGGGAGTATACACAGATATAAGCAAAACATCAGCACTCCCAACAGAAACTGTCGGCTGGTCCAAAATTCCTCAGTTTTAATGGTGTGCGAAACGCCACGTGAAATGCATTCCCAAAATAAAAAATCATGGGGGGATGTTATTTCCGAATGAACTCTTTAATTAAGATTTTTTTTCTTTAGTCTGAAACTTTCGCTTGATCCTGGAACAGCAAAAAAAGCCAACACAGCCAATCTTAGCAAGACGACACGGGAGTACTGAAAAACTGAAGGGGAGTGTGTGTGAAAGAGATAATTTAGGTTGTAAAATGTTAATTAGCTACTAGGATTGCCAGACCATTTGTTTGGGGTTTCTTTGGCTGCAAATATGTTTATGTGAAGACACACAACTCGAATTCAACCCTGGGGGAAACCAGGCTGGGTGCCGAGGTTGTGCCTGTGGAGGAGGGGGCTGGGATGAACTCTTTGCCCTCGAGGCACAGACATGAAGATATCGCTGCTGTAACTTGTCTTTCAAAGCAGGTTGAATCTCCTGCTCTTTATTACTCGATTATCTATAGCCCTTGTGTTTCCCACTGGGATGGTGTCGCTCACATTCCCACCCTGGATGGGAGGTGGGCAGGCTCAGGGAGTTGAGCCTTGTCCTCCCCTTCTTCCCTGCTGCCACGACTTTCTTCTGCTTCTGCCTGCAAATCTAATAAAACACAAACCCTGTGCATTTTGCAAAGCCTATAATTTGAAATACTATCCATAAATCCAGCCAGCTTTATTTTGCCACGCATGGTTTTTTCAGCTCTATTCTCTGTTTTTCCTTTTTTATTTTTTTTTTCTTTCCCCTGGGGTGTCTGCTCTGAATCGTCTTGGACGTGTGGTCAGGGTTTGCTTTGGGGAACGTCTGCCTTTGCCTTCGTGTTTTCTTGCCTTGTGTAAATCCTTCCACGCAGCCACAGAAATGCGCTGTATTTTTTTTAAGTGCTATATATTGTCTATGTGTTACGTGTGGTCTGCCTGCTATTTATGGTCTATATGCTGTGTAGCTATATATTAACACCCCAAATACATTTATATGTCATAGTTCTATAAAATCCTAGAATGGTTTGGGTTGGAAGGGAATTTAAAGACCATCTTGTTCCAATCTCTCTGCCATGGGCAGGGACGCCTTCCTTTATCCCAGGTTGCTCCAAGACAAGTTCCTTGGACACTTGCAGGGATAGAATCATAATTTTTTGCCTAGAACACCCTGGGTCTGGTTTATTTTACAGAGGCAGCTCCCTAAGCAGGTGCTTAGGAACAACCCCAGCCTCCTGCCTGCAGAAGGGTGAGTTGTTTTTTCTGAGGTAAACAGTCCAATGCCCGCGCTGGCTCCCGCTCAGAGCGTATTAGTGTATGGATTACATGTAATGCAACCCATTATGCAACGCAGCCGGGATTACAGCCCGATAACTCCGTGTAAGCGCCGGGCTTTGTGGATCCAGAGCCGTCTTTAGCAGCCCCTGAGTAGGAGTTAGTGATGTGAGGCTGCTCACGCGTGGTGTTTAACGCCTCAGGCCCCATGGGATTGAGCTCCCACTTCAAATAGCACGAGGAACTGAGCCTCCAACACTCTGTCCCCAGAGACACCCCTCAGTACAGGGTGTCCATAAACCCTGGAGAAGGCATTTGTAGTCTTTCAACTCCTGGGGCACATGTCAGTGGGGATGGATGCAGGATAAATCCCTGTCATGGGGTGTGATGTCCTTTTGGAGCAGCCTCAGGTCCTTGGGGAGTCTTCCCTCCACTCAATCCAGAATTACAGTGGGGACAGGGTCTGCTGTAAGTTATGATGTTTGTGTAACCATCTTTTTCCCCTTTTTTTCTGCCTCCAATGAAAATCCACTAACTGTTTTTATCCCTGAGCTATCATAGCTCTGTCCTTTGCCTTTCTGGAGTGTCATGCTAATTGGGTTGGAACAGAAGTTTTCATTATCAAAAGCAATAGCTCACAGAGTGGCACCAATTATTTCCCTACCAAATGCAGGATTATTTAATCCAAGGTTGAATTTGAAGCCAGTAGTACAAGGGGGTGGGGATACCCCACTGGCATGGCTAGAGTGGCACAGGAATGGCAACAATTATCCAGGAAAGGGACATGGGCAGGGCATCGACTGCGTTTCCAGTAGGATTTGGGGGGATGAGGAGGTGTCAGATCTGATAAAAGGTTATCCACTGCAGGATCCAGCCAATGTCAGGATTTCCTGAGGCTGAGAAATAACCTGTTCAAACTTGTTCGAGTTTGTCATGGGAAATGAGAGAACCTGGAATTGCAGTGGTCATAGAAAATGGAAGAGCTGGTGAGGATATAAATCTTCTTGTGTTCTTAGAATCAAGGAATCATGGAATGGTTTGGGTTGGAAGGGACCTTCAAGATATCTACTTCCAATCCCCCTGCCATGGGAAGGACACCTCCCACTATCCCAGGTTGCTCCAAACCTCATCCAACCTGGCCTTGAACACTTCCAGGGATGGAGCAGCCACAGCTTCTCTGGGAAACCTGTGCCAGGGCCTCCCCACCCTCACAGAGAAGAATTTCTTCCCAGTATCCCACCTAACTCCGACCTTTGACAGTTTGAAGCCAATCCCACTTGTCCTGCCATTCCCAAGTCCCTCCCCAGCTCTCCTGGAGCCCTTTTAGGCTCTGGAATGGGCTCTAAGGTCTCCCTGGATCTTTGACTGCTTCAGGCTGGACACCCTCATCTCTCTCATCCTCTCTCTGGAGCACAGGGGCTCCAGCCCTCGGAGCATCTTTTTGGCCTCCTTTAGACTCATTCCAGCAGATCCATGTCCTTCTTATGTTTGGGACCATGGAGTTAAGCTTAGGTTAATCTGAATTAATAGCTTATCACTAGACACCAGGATGAATCCTGGCAGGAAGGATGGACCATCCGAGTGCAGCCAGTTCCCACTCCTTAAAGCAACAGGGATTTTTTTCCAGCCCAACCTGCCAAGTCAGCCCAGCAATTGGGATCTCTGCTTTTGCTACCTGAGCTGGGACAAGAGGATGGTAAAGTCAGGAAAACCAGAATATCCTAAAGGATTTGGGCTGCCATCGTCTCTCCAGATTGGCATAGAGGAGTGGATGCTGTGGAGCAGATGCAGTAAAATATGCTTGGCCCAGGGAAAACCCTGCTCTAAACTGTTGTAGGTTATCAGGACGGTACAAAGCCGGGCGGTGGAATTGGGATGGAAACCTCTGGGCTGCGTGGCACCTGCAGAGCTGGACCTTTGCTAATCCTTGACCTCTGTGCAGCTAATGCAGGGGATCAGGGGAGTGAGGACAGATGCTCGACTCCTGCAGGAACACTCGACTCGGCAGCTGCGTCACACGTCGGGCTTTGTCCTCCTGGAGAGCTGCTATTGAAGATGGGGAGAGAGGGGAAGCAGCAAGGAATCATCTCTGATTAATCAAACAAGAGTGCACATGTCCCCAGGGATCAGGTCAGCCCTGGATGGGAATGTTGAGCACTGTCATGCAGGATTAAGCCCCGGTCTGCCTCCTTCAATGTCTTGCACCAAACACTGGGCACTGCCAGATGTTTCTGGGGAAGGTGTAAGAAGCGTGGGAGCAGTCAGACACCCCCCACCTCAATGTCTTCCCTCCTCTGGCTCTCTGTCCTATTCTCTGCCATGTAAAGGGGGCTGTGGTGGCTGCTGTGCTCCAGGATGAGGGATGGGGCTCTGTGTGCTGGAGGCTTGTTTTATTTCTTATTGGGTTTCAGGTGCAATTGGCAGAAGATGCTGCATTTGTGGTGAGGTTGCAGTGTGACCCACAACACTGGGGACGTGCTGTGGGCTCTGAGCTCTAGGCTGTGCTCTGGGCTGTACTTCTCCCTCCTGGGGACAACAGCCAGTGTCCCAGTCTCTTGCCCAGGACCATGGACACAGATTTGGGAAGTCCCGCCAGCTCAGGGAGAGGGGGCGAGGCAGGGGGTGGAAACACTTTGCTGTGTCTATTTTGTATTTGAAGTTCTTCCTGTCCCCTGTTGGCTCATCCTCAGCCGGTTAAATCCCTTTCCCTCTTTCTCCCGGCACTAAGGCCACTGCAGGCAGAGCTGCAACACCAGCTCTGTCCCCCGCCGTGGTCTCAGAGGACACGGACATGGATTTTTCCAAGCTGTTCCCTCCAGCAAAGGCAAATGACGGGTGAAGTTCAGGAGTGGCCATCTGGGGACAGGCACTGGGTCTGCAATATGTGCTTCTGTCTTGGATGATTTCCACACCTTCCCAGCCTCAGGGCAGAATTATATTTTTTTTTTCATCTGCCCTTGCTCTCCCTTCATTGCCCTCCTTGACACCCAGATCCTGCTGCTCTTTGGAGGGCAAAGGGCTGGTGCCCATCCCTGCTGCTGCTGCTGAGCCTCCACAAGTGCAGCCGTGCTGTGGAGATGCTGATTTTTTATTTTTTTATTTGAAAGAAGATCCATCTTTTCTTAGATCTGCAAGGCTAATTGAGCGGAGGAATTGATTACCATGGGCATGAAAAATGTCTTATCTCTTTAAATCCATAAACTACTCACACTGATGTAGTTACGAAATCCCTGGGAAGTCCCTGAGGTGTGTTCTGCCAGAGAGCAGAGTTGCTCATGGAGCCCCTTCCCTTGAGAAACACAAAATCCAGGGAACCATGTCCCATTGTCTGCTGCCTCTCCTACAGGGAGCTGTAATTTCTGGCTCAAGTACCTCGCTGCTGCTCCAACCAGCAGGATTTTTCCTTGGCCATAACGGAGGCAGCTTTTTATTTGCTGGGCTGAGGCTAATGCTGGTCCATTTCCACTCAGCAGTGCTGTTCATACTTCTTTCCCTGATACCCACTGGCCTGAAACATGTGGGACTTGCAATCCTAAACATGTTGTAAGCACTGAGATACTCAGAATCACAGGATGGTTTGGGTTGGAAGGGGATTTAAAGACCCTACGTAAAGATTTCTACCCCCTGCCATGGGCAGGGACACCTCCCACTATCCCAGGTTGTTCCAACCTGGCCTGGGACACTTCCAGGGATGGGGCAGCCACAGCTTCTCTGGGCAACCTGTGCCAGGGCCACCCCACCCTCCCAGCCAAGAATTTCTTCCCAGTGTCTCACCTAAATCTGCTCTCCTTCAGTTTGAAGCCATTTCCCCTTGTCTTTTCCCTCCAGGCCCTTGTCCCAAGTCCCTCTCCAGCTCTCTTGGAGCCCCTTTAGGCTCTAGAAGAGGCTTCAGGAGGAAATACAATGAGAGGCATCATTCCCTGATATATCAAACAGCTCTGACATTTAAACTCTGCCTTTTGCTGTGAACCTCAGCATCCCTTGCTGACACACATGCACACAGACGGGGTATTACAGGCACAGTTCAGGCCAGACTTTATGTGACACTTTATGTGTTTGGGATGAATCCTGGCCCACTAGCAATTCCTCCTTTTATTTTTTTTCCCCTCCAGGATAATATCAGCAGCCTAAGTGGATGCTTTCCATTTATTTTTTCCCAGTGTATTTGTGGTCGGAACCAAATAGTGAGCAATCTCTCCACTGCAAACAAGATAATGTAGAGATACAGCAGACCCCCTGCCTGGCTGGAGATTGCAGGATAATATATGGCACTCTGGTGAGATAATAACCCGAAATGGAGTGAATATTTCTCCCTGCAGCATTTACATCAAATTCTGAAGGTAGCCCTTTGTGGACAGAGAAGTCAGAGGTGGCATCATCTGACTGGAGGACTGAAAAGATGTGAAAAAGGGGGATAAAAAGAGCTACTCATTGAGATGATTTTATTTTCTTGAGCTTGCAAGGCTTGGGAGGCCGTGGGATGAAAAGGGATGGAGGGAATAATTGGAGTTATGAAGTGTGGGCAGCAAGCTTGCTGCTGAGTGAGTTAATGAGCTATATGAAAATTAAATCCCTGGCACGAGAACCCGGTATGAAGATGCTCTCCTTTGGGGTTTCTGTTCTGTTGGCTGCCAGCAGGTACTGGGAAACAGGATGCAGGGTGGCATGGATTTTGCCACAGATGATGCCAGGGCCATATTGCTGTCACTTGGTTTCTTTCTGTGAAAAGGAGCAGAGTTTCTAGGCAAGGAAAATACAGGGACTGCTGTCTGTCTGCCTTCCCTAAAGCATCAGCTGTGTGCTGACAGGAGATTCCAATGGCAGTTTGAGGGTCAGGGTTACTATTGTGGCCTGGGGAAGAACTGTGAAAGCAGGGGCAGGGGTTAGAGGTGCTGTAAAATAGGGCAAAATGCCATATTGCAAAGGGTGGGCTCGTGAGTCTGGGAGATGAAGAAGCTTTCCTGCTAAACTGAGGGCTCATGAGTGGAAATTAAAGGGAGGAGAAGGATCTTTGGTGCATTCCCTCTGTGCTATTTATACGTGATGCTGCTGGGGAAAAGGAAAATGTGACCCTAAAGCATAGTAGGCAAAATAATGATGAGGAAATATCTAAGCACTCTGTGAAATTCTGCGGAAATCTCTTCGGGAAAGTGCCACAGAGTTCTGGTCTTTGCCCCCAAAAGGTTGAGTTTAAATAACAGCAGGTGCAGCAAAGGGTCTCTGGGAAGGGTGGGGGAAAAGGGCCTATTTTAGGCAAGGGGCTGAAAAATATCATCTGTGTTGGGCCAAGGAGGCTGGGAGAGGACGTGATGCCTGTCTATAAATACAGCGGGAATGTAAACACCGGGGAGGGGAGCAAAGTGATTTAACTGGAAGGGCTGTGTCAGCAGAAAAACAAATCGCTCTGAAGGGGGCAGGGATAAATCTGAGAGGAGATCAGCACATGGCTGCAGGATCCTGGGACGGCCGGGGTAATAGGATTGTTGGGGGTGAAAGACCTCAAAACTCATTTTGAGGCAGAGCTTGTTAAACTGATGAAAGATCTGACGGGGCCGTTTCTGCCGGCAGCAAAGCGGGAGCTGAGCCGGGAAATCCCTCTGGGGGAGTATTACTGGGAGCTCCCTGACTTGCATCCACAACATCCCGCTGACCCTACTGCGGGCTTGTGCTAATAGGAGCAGTGACTATTAATAGCACCACGTGATTATTTTTTTCCTATTTTCAATGCCTATCTCATGCTATTTGCAAAAAAAAAAAAAAATTAGCATGGAATATTTGAAATTACTATTGGAATTGCCTCCTTGCAATAGATGGATGGATACCAGGGTTAGGATGGGATCTTCAAGGAAGGTGCCTGTACAAAGGAGGGGCAGCAAAGTCCTCGTAAGTGAGCTAATGAGGGTCCTGTGTTGATGAGCAGCAGTGCTGTTAATTGTTCCCAAGTGTTTAGGGGATTTAAGGAGCCCCTGCACAGGTTGGGTGCTGTGCCTAAGCCAGACCTTTCAGCAGGGCTGGGGAGACAAACCGTGCCTGGCAGAGCTGGGAGGTCCCAGGGTTGTTTTTAGGAGTCTGTGGAGGGGTGTTCAAACCAGCACAGTTTCAACTGGTGAGGCAGACATGGACTGGAGGGGTCTGGACATTGGCAAAGCGGGACAGGCAGTGGTGCAGGGACAAAGGAGACAATGGGAGCTTGGAGGGACCGGGATGAAGGATGCTTGTGGTGAGGAATGCTCAGGGGAGGATGCATGTGGGAGTGTGGGCAAAGCAAAACCACTCTGAGCTGCTGTGTGCTGCTCCTCCTATGGGAGACACGATATTGCACTAGTGCTTTGTAGTAGTAGACCAGAAATGGGCAAAATTTACCTTTTTCCTCCGTTAATCTGAACATTCCCTGCAAGCCGAGAGCCTCCAGACCGATTGAACATAAACCCCTCTTGGTGTTTTTTGGGATAGGCCCTCACAGGGAGGTTTGTTTGCTGCCAGCCGTGCTTGAGATTTTGGAAAAGGCTGAGCAAGGGAAGCATCAGAGGCTTCCCTGGGGCAGAAGGGTATTTGTTCTGCAGCAGGAACAGACCTAGGAATGATTTACCTGTTTTTTCCCCCTAGGCATTTCAGTTTTGTTAATCAGAGGGAGCTTGGAGATCTGTTAATTCGTTGGACTGGAATACGCTTAACCTCGTGATGAGGGTGTTTGGATAAAGCATTTGGGAGGTTGTGCTGTTTGGACACAAAGGGGTTTGCTGAAGCTTATGTGGGGTCACAGTGACCTAATTAGGATTTACAGGGGGAAATGGTGTTTTTGCAAATGGGCTGGGGTTTAGGTGAAGGAAGGAGGGAGCTGGAACGCGCTGTCAGAAGTACAGCGTGAAATGAGCATGTAAATTAGATGGCTCTCATTATAAAAGGGCAAGTTTGATGAACAGTTCCTGAGAGCTTTCCCCGGAATAATGCCTTTGACTTCTGCCACTTTCTTTATGATGGCAGGACAAGGAGGCTGGGTGGGTGGGAGGGATAATGAACTGCTGATAACGCTGTGCACTGGAAGAGCAGGGCTTTGGTGCTGCCAATGAAAAGCAATCATTTCACCTCCGAGCACAGCACCACTAAATCTGAGCATTATTTCAAAGTTCAGCTGCTTGGGAACGTGGCAAACCCACTGTCAGACCCAGGGGGGCTGAGGTTGGTTTGAAAGTCAAGGTCAGTGTTGGTGGAAGGTTCTGGCAGGACTCATGTCTAGTGTGCTGCTGGGGCTGCCATGGGCAGGTGAGACTCTCTTGGGTGTATTTATGGTCAAGCTCAAGGTTGCATGGGAAGTTCTTCCCATCATCTCCCAGGATTCTCTCATGAGCACCCCAGTACACAGGGCTGCCACAAGCCATGGTGGAGAACAAGTCATCTCCTGCTCTTGGCTAAGGCCTTAGGGTGAAGCAGCGCTGTTTTTGTCCTGCTTAAAATAATCTTGACTATTAAAACCTCAAGCCCTAGACCTTGTCAGCCTGATGATATTTCAGAGGCACGAGATGATTCCTCTTGAGCTTTCTTCTTGCTGAAACAACCTGTGTTTCAGCTCAGCCTGAGAGTGCTGGCTGTGTGCTCCAGCCCACCCTAATACAAAGGACCTAGGCAAGTCAGAAAAATCCCATTTATCTTTTCTGAATGCGAACAGTTGGAGGATCAGAGATGTCCATCTCATTTTGAAGCAGGTCAGAAGAATTTTCAGGTGCAGAGGACAAATTTTGCTGAATAAGGTGGGTTTTGTTACCACTCCTGCAATTGAATTTGATAATCCTGTTTCTCAGCAGCTGCATCTCTGAATTTGGTGATCACCTCCTTTGGTTTATTTGGAATGCTGTAACAGACGTGGGGAGAGGATTGGAGGTTGATGAAGCAGACCTGACTTTATGGAATCTGTGCTGGAACACTCAAGTGAGGCTGCAAAGGGTTTCTTGAACACCTCAGCTCTCCTGGAGGAGGTGTTCAGCTCTGAGATCCTTCTCAGGCCAAATGCCCCTGGGTGATGTAGATGTTCCTGGTTCTCCTGGATAAGTTTTCTCTAAGTCAAGGAGATTGATGCTCTGACTACTTCAGGCTCAAAGAATTTTCCTTGTGGGCTCATGTTCCTCTGGATCAGAAATGAAAGCTGTCCCAGTACTCTCTCCATGCTACTTTTCCCCATCCCTCCTGCACCCTTGACCTTCATCTGTGGGTTTGTCAGGGGCAGGATTACCCCTCACAGTGTGTCAGTGCAGGTTTAGGCAGTGAAGTCTTGGTGTTGGTTACACCCCTCAGCAGGAATCGACATTCCCTAATGCTGGAAACTCCACAAATCACCCCTTAAATTGCAGCAGCCCCCACGCTGCTTCCCTCACTCCGACTGCAGCCGTTGGCAGCCCTGTAATTGTCACTGTAATTGTAGGGGACTTGGAAACCCTGAGCCCTGCCAGAAGCATAACTTAATCTTTCCTGAGCTGTTGTTTTTGAGGGCTGAGAGTGGGGATTTGGTCTTCTCGTGGTGGCAGGGGATCAACCCTGAGCCCAGCACCGGCAGGGAGGGTCTGGGTGACGCTCCATCCTCCTGGTGTAAAACAAAGAGCCCAGGTAAGGGCAGCAAGTAAGCTCGTTACAGGGGCTTATTCAGCAGATGGACGAGCTGTTCCCAGGTAGATCTTATTGTTCATTAATATGCCATTAGCCTCATTTGTGTGCCCTGCTCACCTCTGGCTGTGTCATTGTCTGGCGCAGAGATTGTGTTTCCAGCTCAGCCTGTCCCTGGCATCGTGTTGCCGTCTTGCCTCATCTTCTCAGCTGAAAATAAGCAGGGAGGGAGCTTGGGTCACCTGGCTATGGCACTGCCAGCCTGCCTGGAGCTAGGGAGAAATCCCAAATGTGGCACTGGATCATGGTCCCAAGGCTATGGGGAAGTGATGGCCCATCCCTGGAAGTGTTCAAGGCCAGGTTGGACAAGGCTTGGAACAACCTGGGATAGTGGAAAGTGTCCCTTGTCATGGCAGATGGGTTGGAATGAGAAGATCTTTAAGGCCCCTTCCAAGCCAAACTATCCTATGAATCTCTGGTTTGATTGCAAGAGGTGCCAGAGATTTTTGGGTCTTCTCCAGTTGCACTCTCCCACCATTATGAAAACAACTGGGAACTCTACGGAGTGTTGACATGAGGACAGGTGGGTGACACAGAACACCTTGACCTGCAACACAGCAGAGAGTGATTTAGGGCTGGGAATCTGCCGGGTTCATCTGTAGTATCCATCAAATTCCCCTGAAAACCAAAGCCTGGCAAAATCCCCCCTCCTGTGTCATTCTTTCTTAAATGTTTGCTGTCAGTACATTTGGTTCTCCGTTTTCCTGGGCATGTACCGAAGTGAGAGATTTTATAATGATTCACACTGTGTTCTGCCGAGCAGCTTCAAGCAGCAACTGGGGAGTCTGGTAAATAGGCATCCAGCCCAGAATATTTTGTACACTATCTAAATGCAGCACTGTAATTAAAAGACATGCTTGAAATAAATGACAGAGGACTTGGGGTTTGGGGGTTTTTTTTCCTCCTTTTTTTTCTTTGCTCAAGGGAGATAGAAAGGCAGGTTGAAGTTGCATTGAAGTACCAAAAGGCACAACAAGCATATTTGAACAAATACTATCCAACAATGTGGGCTGACACAGTTCCTTTCAAACGCTACATGTTCACTTATCACCCAGGGAACTTTCTGTCTGATTAAAAATAATTATTGCTGGCATTAAATCTGTTTAGAATTACTCGGTGCAATTCATCTCCTATCGCACGCCGCTACCATATGCCTGGTCTGTTGAGTGAAAAATGTCTCTTTCATTCGGATAAAAGATGCTTTGTAAATATTTAGAGATGAATGTTCTGGATCAGTGAGCGGCTATTTTTTTTCTGATGATAAATATGTGCAAATGAGCTTGTTGTTGGCAGCAGCTCCATTTGAGGCAGGCACTATATGGGGCCAGATTAATCCCTGTGTAAGCGTGCAGGGGCCATGCCATGATGACTTATCATGGAGATGGCAGAAGGGTCATAGAATCAGAGAATAGTTTGGTTTGGGAGGGACCTTTAAAAGTCATCTAGTCCAAATGCTCTGCAGTGAGCAGAGAGATCTTCAATAGACCAGGCTCAGAGCCCCACCCAACCTGGCCTTGGACACTTCCAGGGATGGGGCATCCACAGCTTCTCTGGGCAAACTGTTCCAGCGCCTCATCACCCTCACAACAAAGAATTTCTTCCAAATACCCCATCTAACCCTGCCCTCTACTGAAGTTTACTCTATTTTGAAGTTGTTCCCCCTTGTCCTGTCACTCCAGATCCTTGCTTGAAGTCCCTTTCCAGCTCTCTTGGAACCTCTTTGGGCACTGGAAGGGGCTCTAAGTTCTCCCCAGAGCCTTTTGGAATGGGCTGCTCAAGGAGGTGGTGGAGTCACCATCCACAGAAGTGTTTAAGAAAAGGCTGGATGATGAACTTAGTAGCATGACCTAGATAATGGGATAGTGTGTTATTGGTAGGATGGTTGTTGGTAGCAGGATGACAACAGGTTAGGTTAGGTAATAGGTGATAGGTTGGACTTGATGATCTCTGTGGTCTTTTCCAACCTTATTAATTCTGTGATTCTGTGGTTCTCTTCTCCAGGCTGGACACCCCCAGCTCTCTAATCTTGGCTCCAAAGCAGAGGGTCTCCAGCCCTTGGAGCATCTTTGTGGCCTCCTCTGGATTCTCTACAGTGCGCCCGTGTCCTTCTTACGTTATGGGCCCCAGAGCTGGATGCAGCTCTGCAGGTTGGGTTTGATCAGAGCAGGACAAAGGAGCAGAATCACTTCCCTTTCCTTACTGCCCACTCTGCAGGGGTTGCAGCCCAGGGTGTGATTTACTTTCTGAGCTGCCAGCTCATGTCCATGTCTCAGGGTCATGTCCAGTCTCTCACCCACCAGCACCTCCAGGTCCCTCTTGGCAGGGGTGCTCCTGAGCCCTTCATCCAACAACTTGTATCAATACTGGGAGTTGCTCCAGTCCAGCTGCAGAACTTTGCACTTGGTCATTTCTGCTGCTGAGCAAGTGGGGAGAAAACAACTTGAAAAGATTTTAAATCTATTAAGATGTCTGCTATGCCTTCCAGCCAAACATAGTTGGAGACACCTGGATGTTGGGTAAATGCCACAGACTTCCCTTGTTCCTGCTGCCAAGTTCCAGGAGGACCTGTGGGACATGGGCAAGGGCACGAGAGCTGGATCTTTCATTGTGTCTGGATCTGATCTTGTTCCTCAATGCTTGGAAGTAGAGTTTGCTCAAGAAGGAAGACACGTGAACCTCTTGGCACTCTCAGATGCCCCTCAGCTGCCAATATGTGCTCATGGGGCGGGGTGGGACCCTGGATTATTGCTCCTGAAACCATATGATGGCAACAGAGCTGATGCTTTATATCTTTCCCCTTTGGCACTTCAAAAGTGCTGCAAGGAAACTACTCAGTTTGGTGCCAAAAAATGTATTTGCTGAATACATTTAGCCTCCAGGACAGCTGCTCTGGCTGGGCCTTGGTGATTCATGGAAAGGGAATATGGCTATCAAGAGGCACACAGAATATTTAAAGAAACACAGTTTTCACGTCTAGTGTTTTGTCCTGAGGTGTTAAATGAGATGAAATCTCTCCCACTGGTAAAACCAAGGGGTAGGAGTTCACCCAGATACATTCCTTCTCTCCCAAAATGCTTCCCAGGGAGCAGAGGTGTTGGAGAACACCCCCAAAAGATGGATTTCTTTCCCTCAGGATAAGCACAGGAGTGGAGATGCAAATCCCAAGCCTCCAGGCATCTTCACCGAGGTCCTGCCACCTCTTCATCTCCGTCTCCTCTTTCTTCCAGGCAAATGAAAAGTGGCAGGAGATCCTGGATCTGCCTGACTCGAACACTCTTCGGATGTGTTTGCTTTGCATTCCATTAAAACAGGGAGGCAAACAACGGGCATTAATGAATTCCTTCGTTTATGATGACAATACGTTTTTGAGTCGTCCTATTGATTTGCCGAGCAAGCTGATAAAAAGAGCAAACCTTGCACTCTTTACCACCCCGAGCAGAAGTGTAATGTCTGAATCAACAGAGCTTGTTTGCTTTTTTAAAATTCAAATGAGGGCAAAAATAACCTCCTTTTCGGGAGGCCAGCAGTCCCCTGCAGGAGGGGTTTCACCAGGCTCTCTCAAAAAGATGTCACAGCTTGGGGCCCACCTGAAGGACCTGGTTGCTGTAACTTGGATTCCCCTGAGTTTCCAGGTCTGCGCTAGTGCACAGAGGGGCAGACGTCGGGTCAAGCTGTGAAAACTGGAAACCAGAGCAAAAAAGCTTTTGACAGTCAGCTGAGTCATCAGCTCCTTGTGGTTAATTAGGCATAGTTCCTAATCAAAGTCATTATTTACCTTGGAAAGCAGGAGACTGGGCTGCTCCAGCCCTTGCTGAGTGCAGGGCTTGGCTTTGATGTGTTTTCTAGGGATGACGGGTGAGGACGAGTTGGAAATGGAGGCACACAGTTCCTCTGGGTGCATGGAGACAGGAAAGAACCAAGAAATTAAGAAATAAGAGCCATTAGGAGGGTAACTGTCACCTCTGGTGCCCTGGGGTTTCTTCCATACTGTCCCATGGGCAGTGGCAGCCAGAGGGGGATGAGCAGTGGGAACTTGGCTGACTGTAGGCTGGATCAAAACCATCCCTGTTCCGATTAAGTTTTTAAAAAATAAGAAAATAAAGGATTAAAGAAATTCCTTTCTCCCACTAGGTTATTGGAGACCACAGGCCATGCCTTTGCCTCCATGCTCACCGTGAGAGCGGATGGAGCAAACCCATCCTCTGCTTTCCCCTCCAAAATTCAACAGCATGTTCAGGCCTTGGTCAAAGAGGTGATCACAAAAGCAAGTCAAAGCCTTGATTTAAACCAGCTTGTTTAAATATTTTCATGCTCCCTGTGGTTAGATTCCAGACTTTTACTCCCTGATTACTTTAGCCTGGGAAAAAAAGCAATACATCAGTGGAGGGGAGAAAAGAAAAGACTGATTCACTGATGAGGGGATGGCACTGCTGAGCACCGGGTGATACAGCTTACATGGGAATTCTTGTGGGTCCTAGAGTGCCCTGCAGTAAATAACAACAACCAAAGGTTGCTAAAGAGTGGGGGAGATAATTTTGCCTAACCTCCTAAGTTATAGGATGCTTTTGAGGAAAGTGATGTTTGGGGGATGCTCCATGGTCACTGTTAAAGTTGTAGTTACTAATGAACAACCCAGGCTTTTGTCACTGTCAAATTGCTTTTGTTCAGGATCTTGGAGGGACTTTGGGTTTCCTGGACACTGCCTTCCCCAGCCTTCCCATCTTGTTTGTCCCTCTGAAGTGACTGCAGGAGGGCAGGGGAGGCTGTGCTGGCTCCATCATCAGCCTCAGCTTCACTCAAATTATTTATTATTTACTGGCTTCTCACTCCCGATATCTTTAGGGCATCTGGAGTCATGAAAATGCTCACCAAGCAAAAACTCCCAACATGATCATCTTGATGTCCAGATCCGTAGTTGTTTTGTTTCTCCTGCAGGCAGGAATGTGCTTGCAGGATTCCCTTCAAAAACCCACATGTTTAGATATCCAAGGAAGAGACTGGAGGGGTGTCCCACATACCCCACATGTGGGATCCTCGTGTCCTTCTCTCCTTGCATTGGAGACATTAAGGCTGGCTTAAAGCCCATCATGGCCACAGACCAGGCACAGGATCAATGTTTTTAAGCAGAAGATGATTTTTTAGGAGGAAGGAGACAGCTGATGGTGATCCCAAACAAAGATAAATTAGGATGCTCCAAATAACTCCCTTCTTGCTGGCAAGGGGTATTTTTAGCTAGCAACACAACACAAAAATAACACAGACGGCTGGAAAAAGGAAGGGCTGCTTTGCTGGGAAGAAGTTTGCTGTGTTTCACGGGGAAAATAAGAAATATCTCTTTTGCATTCCTCTCCCAGCTCTCCATTAGGCACACCATTCCCAGGAGGCGCTGCCCATGGTGTTCCCATGGACATGGGGGATGTCTTTAATGGGTGCTATAAAGTAATTAAAGTTGAAAGGTTAGGCTTCAGTATAAACACCCCGCATGGAGCATGTTTTTACACCCTGGCCCATGCACTAAACCGAGAAAGAATCGGTCAGCTTTATGGGATCCTTCCTCCAGAGATGCCTTGGGCGTCTGGGTGTTCTGGTTCATGCTGTCAGAAGGCAGAAAATACAGCTCTGACTTAGTGCCAAACCAAGAAATGACCTTTTCCTAACACTCCTGCCTGCAGCCTGCCTTTCCCACTGTGCTGCAGAGCCAAGGCTTCCCCGGACCATGCCTGGAGCTGGGCTGAGCCTGCCCACGGCAGGGAGAGAGAGCTCTGGCACGTCCTTTAGGCAGGCTGGGGTTTTCTAGCTGTGATAAGAGCCTTCATGGCTTTGGGGCAATTTATGTACAAGCTTGACAGCTGGCTTTTCCCTTAGAAAAGAACAGGAAATGAGCAGGGGTAAGGCCGGGATGTGCAGCGTGTAGGGGAAGTTTTGGCAAGAGGCTTATACCCCTAGGCTACGTGAGGCATGTGGAGACTGCCGGGGATGTCGATATTCAGGTGGAAAAGCAGGCGTGTTCCCTTGCAGGTACCTGCACGCACACGCAGATGGGAAATTGCGGCTCTCTCGTGCTTGCCAGAGTTTCATTTGAGGAGAAAAAGCCGGGGAAAAGGGAAAATAGCAGTTAACGCTGGAAAATCCCGGTCCGCGCTCACGCAGCAGACCCGCGGAGGGGAAAATCAGGACTCCGCTCTTGCCAGCCCCTCTCTGTGCTGTTGTGATGTGAGTCAGCTGCTTCCCTCTGCCTTCCCCTCCAGGATGAGTAATGGAGCCGTGACAACCTTTAACGAGTCCTGAGGACTCTCTCGGCTTCCTATTTAAATGCAGCCTTGTTTTTTATTAGCAGAGACCGGGATGGGGTAAAAGTGTCAGTGTGGGAAACACGGAGGTGTCTCCTGGGGGTTCCAAGGAATCCCTTACCAAGAAACGCATCCAGTTCCTATATCAGCATCTGCCTTCCGTGGGGAGAGAGCCCCATATCTCAACCTTCCCAAAATTGCAGCAACTCCCAGTAAATCTATTTTGTGTTTGAACACTTAAAGGCTCCAGCAGCTCTGGGAGCTGATGCTGCAGCGTTGCAGCACCTGGAGCAAAGCCTCTGCCCAGCTGATCCTTGTGGTGCCAAGGCTTGTGGTGCCAAGCCGATCCTTGTGGTGCCGGGGAGGGCCCGGCTCCATCCTGGCCCTGGAGAAACTCAAAGGCAGCATAAATTCAGTCGGAGTGAGGATCAAACCCCACCTTTCTGACTAAAAACTGGCCTATCGCTTTCCTCAGGCGGTGGGTGCTTTTCAGGACAGGTTGCTTGCATAGTGTTACGCTCTGGGATGTGCTCTCGGTCTCTGTACGGGTATTAGATGGTGAGTTGGACTAGATGATCCTTGTGGGTCCCTTCCAACTCATAATTTTCTGTGATTCTGTGATTCATAGGATCTTGGAATGATTTAGGTTGGAAAAGAACCTCAGGATCATTGAGGCAGCTGTTAATGCAGCACTGCCAATCCCACCACTGACCCGTGACCCCAAGTGACACGTTTCTGGCTCCGTTTATTTGTGCAATGGCTTGGAGAGGTGAGTCCTGGTCCGTGAGGGGGAGGTTTTTTCCTTCTGGGGGGCAAAAAATGACTTCAAGCAAATGGGCTGAGTCCAGTGGGTGATGAGATTTTCATAAATTAATCCTTTACTGCGGAAGAGTAGCATTGCTCATACCAATTCCTCTGCCTTTCAGGCTCATACATAAATCATACGGTGTGATTTTTGGGGTTGGCCTGTGCAGAGCCAGGAGCTGGACTTGATGACCCTTGAGGGTCCCTTCCAGCTCAGGGCATTTTAGGATTCTGTGATTCTGTGATAAAGAATCTATACCCACGTGCCATAATTGCACTCGGGTCGGTGAATCAGAGACAAGCAATTTATGTCAAGATTTCCCCCCCACCTGCAAATTATAATGTACTATGTTGTCATTATAGGATTATGATTATGTCTAATAAGTAGGAATTTTGGGTGCTGGCAGCTCTTGAAACTTCACTGCAGTGATTTCTTTGCCTGTCCTGAGGCAAAGGCAAACAGCAAAGTCACGGGGATAGAGGGGGCTCTGTGGTCACCCAAAATGAGATGGGTTTTGGAAGTTGGGATGAAAGGGACCATTGTGTGGGGCGTGTCTGCTGCCTGTCATGCCAAGGGCTTGGTGGTCAGCAGGGCTCATCATGTGTCAGCTCTGAGCACAATTGCTGCCCTTTGGTTTTGGGGCTGTGCTGGCCACCAAACAGCCCAGGGATGCTTTGGGCCTTGAAGTCATGGGGTTTTTAAAAAATATGTGACCATTCAAGGCAGCGCAAGGTCTGGGTAAGGGGAGATTTAAGTTGAATATTAGCACTGGAACAGGCTCTCCAGGACAGTGGTCATGGTCCCAAACCTGTCAGAGCCCAAAGTGTGTTTGGACAACACACTCAGGGACATGGCGTGATTTTTGGCATTGCCCTGTGCGGGGTTTGGAGTTGAACTCGTTGGTCCTTGTTAATCCCTTCCAACTCAAGATATGCCATGATTTGTTATGCCAAGATATGTTATGATTTCTGTGCTGCAAGTAACTGTCCCCAAAGGTGACTGGCACACATGGGCCATGTTACACTTCTCACTGCTCACAAGATGCCCTGGTTAGGGAGAATAACACAGGTGCTATCTGATCCATCAAAATATTAAAAAAAACTTCTGGGTACCTGGGTAACAAGTAGTCCAGAGCCTCCTGCCTAACTCAATTCTTCCACTACCTGCAAAATAATCCTACATTTAATTTATTTGTAATATTTGCTTCTCACAATACTGAGCAGTTTCAAAATATGAAATCTCAAAACAACAATGTTAAATTAAAAAAAAAAAAAAAAAAGAAAAAGGTAGTGTTTTTTGTAATCTGATGATTTTTCCAGGATCAGTTTCAGGATTTTAGGGGCCTCGGTCTATACTTGAACAATTGCACTTGGTAAGACTGGATTTGAAGGGCTTTTATCAGTATATTAAATCTCTGGCATTCAGTTATGTGTCATTTGTATGAAAATTGAAGCCACCTTCTCCCTCAGATCTCCTGCTAATAGAGCTGTTTTAATTTAGGCTTGTTAATAGGCCGGGTAATTTAAGGACAAACCCCTGTGTTTGAAGCATTCCCAATCACTCCAGGTCGCTCATCAGCACTCGGGACTTTCTTGCTTTTGCACAGGGAGGCAGCTGGAGAACACAGGGCACTCCAGAGGCAAACTGTAAATGGGTATCTCCCCCTCAAAGAAAGGATTATGTAGGTGTAGGTTTGAGTGCTCAAGATATCGGAGGCTGTGGCTGCCCCATCCCTGGAAGTGTCCAAGGCCAGGTTGCACGGGGCTGGGAGCCACCTGGAATAGTGGAAGTTGTCCCTGCCCATGGCAGGGGGTGGGATGAGACTGGTTTCAAGGTCTCTTCCAGCCCAAACCGTTCTGGGATTTTGTGCAGACATGGAATGTCTTTGGGAAAGTCTACCTCCTTGCTGGAACAGCCCTCAAAACCCACAGTGTTGGGGTAAATTATTGGGATAAGGAGTCAAGTCAGTGATGCCCGATTTGGCAGCTGATCCTCTGGCCAGGATTTCTGCTTTGAAGACCTTGTCTCCTGGGCTTTTCCTTCCACTACTGGGATGGTCTGTGAGGCTCCTTGAGCAGAAGGAGGAGAAGGAGGAAGGCTGTCACACAGGACTTGTTCTTCTGGGAGTTTCACAGCTCCTGTGTCTGCTCCCTGAGCTTCCTACCATGTCCTTCTCCTCTGCAGAAGGATCTCATGCTCTGTGCAGCTTCCTGGTCTCACGTTCCCTCCATGGCTCCTATGTCACTCTTGGAAGAGAGGCCCTACATCTCCTACAGCTTTAATTCCTCTACCTCTCACTGGGCAAGACACAAGAGCACTGTTAAGCACATGAACATATCTCTGCTAATTTATGGTCCAACTCGGGAACTCCCTGACTTCTAGATGTTGCTGAGTGTTTTTTCAAGCAAAATAAATATCATTCCTTCAGGATTCAAGCTGATACGTAGCTTTATTTTAGGCATTTTTCCCAAGGGGAAAATGTAGAATCTACACTTTAATTCCTTGCTGGTACCTGTTACTTCTGAAAAATGTTGTTCAACTGAGTCATGGGGGTAAGAAATACGCCTAGTTGCCGAGTCAAGTTCCCACCTCTTGGGATTTATGTCATGGAAAACATCATTCCATCAGGATGTAGCTGCTGTGGGCACCTCATTAGCGTGATGGGAAGTTGCATTTATCTTGTTGCGAGGGTGCAAAACGGGTATCTTCGCGATAAATCCAGTGCCACTGCCTCAATGGAGAATTTAGTTTCTGTGGTAGGAGGAATCTCATTAACACAAACTTCAGAGGAATCCAGCCCTGCCAACCAGAAGACAAATGCGGCAGCACTATCATCATCTATCAAATGGAGAATGACCTTTGCTATCCATTAGGATGAAATAAAAAGCTCTGGGCTTTAACTTTGTTAAAATGCACACGGCTGTCTTTTCAGATCCCGGAGTCGGCGCATTGCTGAGATTAATCAAATTGTGCATTTTGCAAGTGCTTAAACAGTATTGTTATATAATTCGATCTCTGTGTGATTTCAAGACAGCAGGCAGAATAATTACACTGCGAAATCATCCTGCTGTGGTCAACGGCTGAGGAGGCAGAAGGGGTTTGGAGCCAAGTGCCAACGTAATGTTCTTAAATCACATCACTTGAATTCAGCTTTCTCTTGGTGAGAATTAAATATGTGTGCCTCCAAAGCTGCGTGTGTGCTTGGGAGAGCTCAGCTGAAGGACAAGGGTACATCTTGCTCTGTCCCGTTATAAATCTCCCCAGAGAAAAAGGGTGTTGGGGTGGGCTTGTCTTGTATTTCACTTTGAAAAATGCTGATGGCCCAAGGAAATGTGGCCATGCTGGAAAGAGGGTATTGCTCTGCTCACATTGGCCATCAGAAAAGAGGTTCACAGAGGGAAATAGGGCAAGGGTGGGTGTCTGTTCCTCCATGCCTCTTCCCTCCCAGGGGTGGACAAGGAAGTGGCTGGCAGGCCAGTGCAAGACACCTCTGGAAAATCCTCTTTCCACCAGCTTAGATAAGGTGTCTCAGGACAGGGGTTCCTTCTCTTTGAGTCATCTACCCACACGAGTTTGGCTGTTCCCTAGGAGAAGGAATTACCTGGATGACCATGTCCAGAGTGATGCTGTCAGTGACTCAGTGTTCAAATGGAGACCATGCAGTGGTGTCCTCAAGGGACGATACTGGGGCTGATTGGAACTAGATTATCCTTAAAGGTCCCTCCCAACCTAAACCATTTTATAATTCTAAAGCCTCACAAATCCTCCTGAGCTCCTTGGCCACCATTGCATATAGCCTGCACCCCATTCTCCCCACAGTTTCTCTTCTGCTTTTTTCCAGTCCCAATGAAGGCCACCTCCATCCTGGTGGTCATGTAGGCTGATAATCTGGGACCATCCCTGTCATGGGCAACTCTCGGTGTTCTCACACTAAAGAATAACTTCTTTGTCTGCGTAACCTCTCCTGTGTTTCTATTTTCTTGGCAATTCATAAGGTGTGGACACTTCTGCCAAGAAATGCAGGCAAGGCAATCAGATGGTGGCTGATACCTTCTTGTCTTCACCCAGGAACTGTGCCCAAATCCAACTCTGCATCCTTGGATTTTCAGCCATTCAGCTGCTCCCTGGGAAGTTGGTTCCTGACATACAGTGAAGTGCCATCCCCAGATGAGCAAAAGCAGGAAATGCTTGGAACAAGCAGAACAAACTCATGCAGATGTGTGAATGGTGTCTGGTGGAATCAGGCTGAGGTCTCACCTTACAGGCTTCTCCATGTGTTGGAACCGAAAAAATATTGCTGAGTCCCTGGTTAGAAAATCTGTTACAGGTTGTAACCCAACCTGTGTTTATTTCAGTGTCAGTCTGAGCAGATGCTTTATGTAAGCCTATAAATATGTATTTTTTTTCCTGTTTAAAGTATCTGCTTATTTACAAACAGAAATTAAATCCAGTCTAGAGGGTATGATGTAACAGGGTTTTGTATTGAAATAACGACAAGCTTTGAGTTCCAGCTGGTGTAGCTCAGCTGGCAGATAAGAGCATAATACTTTTGCATATAGACAAGCCCTAGAAGCAAAGATATATATACTTGTAGCTTCAATGCAAAAGGCAAGAAAAAGCAATGCTGAGGAGTGCTGGAGCCTTTTAAATCAACTGAGCACATTGGCTGGTCTGAGAGTAGTTGAGCAAAGAGGGGCCGATACCTCAGTGGAAATCAATCCGTTAATGGACAGCTTCCCTTGTCTGTTCCTGGAGTTAATGTGAGTCTCTGAGAGGATCTAAAATGATTAGCTGGAAATACATCCTCGTTTGAGAAGAGTCTTTAGGAAGTGTCTCTTTAACTGAAGTGAACTGTGCTGAAGTGAACTTTCAGTCTGATGGTGACATCAGAAAAATCACCTGTAACATGAACTCGATCTTGGATTTTTGTTGTACCAAATATGGAGGAATTTATTCAGAGAAAGGGTTCTTAAGGTTTGGAATGGGCTGCCCAGGGAGGTGGTGGGGTCACCATCCCTGGAGCTGCTCAAGCTGCCACTGGACTTGGCACTTTGTGCCGTATTCTTGTGGATAAGATGAGGATTGGCCAAAGGTTGGGCTCGATCTTGGAAGTCTTTTCCAACTTAAACGTTTCTGTGATATTTATTTGTGGGTGCCTGTAATTAACAGGTTTGAATTACTCCATTACAAATCCACATGTAAAAGCCATTTCCAGTGTGGACCATGAATACCTGGAGGAGCTGTGTGGCACCGGATCCACGTCCTGCCTGGACCCTGCTGTCCCCTGGGAATGTCTCTGCTCTGAGAAGCTGAGCTAGGAGGCTCAAATGAGGAACCAGTGACTAAATATTAACACAGGAAAAACAAAGACCCCATTTAGATGTAAATAGAAAGGGAGGAGGGGCAGGGAGAAGAAGGAAGGAAACAGAAATACATAAAACAAGAGTCTACAAGCAGAATTATTTCCTTGCAGAATCTGTTTTCCAGACTTCCCTTGGTGAGTTATCGGCAACACTCCGCATATTTGTGCAGCCGAATTGCTTCGAGGCACAAGTACATTCTCCAGTAGCAAATAATTCCCTTTCCTGATAACATCTTCAGCAGGGCTTGGCAGCAATGGCAAGGATTTAACTCTGAAGGTGAGGGGATCCAGTTTGCTGTTTGTCAGGAGGTTCAAATTCAAAGCCAAAGCAATAGATACACCCAGGAAGGGAAGCTCCCAAAGGCACCGAGGTTTTCCCACGGGAGACAGGCACATCAGTGTCTGGGGGAGCGTGAGGCTCAGCCTTTACCCTTTTGACACAGTCTGTGTTCAAACAGACAAGATAATAACCAAGAGGAGATGGCAGCGTTTTGGTGCTTAGCAGGATGGTGACAGGGTACCAGCTCCAGACCCAAATTATCCACTGTGAAGGTGGTGAGGCCCTGGCACCTGCCCCATCCCTGGAAATGTTTCAGGTTGGACAGGGCTTGGAGCAACCAGGAGAGTGGAAAGTGTTCCTGCCTGTGGTGGTGGTGGTTGAAACTGGATGATCTTCAAGGTTCCCTCCAACCCAAACCATCCTGCGGTTCTGTAGCTGCAGGTATCAGCATGGACATCAGTGCTGGGCTGCTCCTGAGTCAGAGAAGGAAGGTCTACCAGGGAAACTGTGACTTTAACAGAGTAGTTTCTTTGCTAATAACACAAGGTGCACCTTGCTGTGAAGTGTCAACACTTCAGCATTTGCAAAATAGGGTCTGTCAGCCCTCCGTGCACGAACTCTAATTGCTGGTGTGTGGTGAGGCTGCACAGCCCAACAGACACTCCTGGTTCAGCCCCTCTGTCACCATCCAGTCTTTGGAAGGCATACTGTCCATCAGTGCCACCACCCATCTCCCTTACTCGGGGTGGAGGTGTTGCCACCCCTGGGTCTGGGAGTTTGCAGCTCCAGGAAAGGCTGCAGCAAGATGGAGATCAGATCTGGAAAGGCAGAGTTCGTTTATCTCCCTGACCAGCAGAATGAGTCCTCAGGATGTGCAAAAATAGGTTAAAACAATGCAATATCCATTGCTTCAGCGTTTTTTTTTTCCTCCCTCTTCTGTTAGTGTCACTGACAGGGGAGAACTGGGAGAGAGAGGTAACTGTGCTCTCAAGGTCAGTGGTTCTTCTGACCTCCAGCAGGAAAATAAGGAGCAAAAATCAAATCTCTTCTGCAAAAGCCTGGGCCCGCGTGGCAAATTTGTACAACTAACAGGGTTTCCTCCACTGCTGCCCACATCAGTCCAAGCGTTGGCACCAAGGCACCAAGTCCTGCAGGGATGTGCTTGCCCACGTTGGCTTGGCTGTAGGTGTTCTACCCTTGAAAAGAAGAAACACCCTTTTTTTTCTTCTATTTTTTCCATTTACTGGGAAAATGGGGGCGAATCCAAGAGCCTGTCATCCAGGTACAAGGGATTCAGCAGCTGCTCCACACTGGGGGCATCACGATGAGAAAAACCAGTGCAAGAGCTTTGTCAAGGGGTCCTGCTCTGCCAGGGCTCCCAGCAAACCTTGTTTATTCCCGCCTTGAGTTTTTCTGTGGATGAAAAGCACGCTGTCATTGGAGACCCAACCCAGAGCTATGGTTGCAAATTGAAATCTTGAGTCTTGCACCTTTGCTGGGAAGCATCACATCAGTGGTGAACACTCACATCACACCGTCCTTCACAGGGGCACAACTCCAGGCCCTTTGCTGCTTGCAAGGGTCTCTTGTTCCACGGCAGGGGAAAACGTGATTTCCCTCTGCTGCTTTATTATTTCTTTCTGGTGAAAGGCTTTACAGGCTGGGATTTGGAAGCTTTCCCAGTTTTTGCAAATAAAACTGTGAGTCTGTCTGAGGAGCGTTGGAAGAGGAATCTCAGGAACGTGGGAGCGTTCTCCCTGGAGGTGGTCTGGAGTTTCTCCTCTCTGTTGCTTCAAGATTCCTAAGGCGGTGCTTGTTCTGCACATCTCCAGGTGCTGGAAACAAAGGAAAAGTGAGACCTTTCAGCGAGTAGCTTTGGCAAAAAAATAAAGGCAGGATTAGTCTCTGCAGTTACAGAACTAAAAGAAGGAAATAGTATCAAGTTTAGATGGTGCACAAGTGAGGACAAGGTTGGAACAAGCTGCCCAGGGAAGCTGTGGCTGCTCCATCCCTGGAGATGTCCAAGGCCAGGTTGGAGGGGACTCTGAGAATCCTGAGAGAGTGGAAGGTGTCCCTGCCCATGGCAGCGGGGTTGGAATCTTGAAGGTCCCTTCCAACCCAAACCATTCTGTGACAATATTCATACCAACAGTGGTCCCTGCATCAGTGGCTGCAGTTTGTATAAGATCTCAGCATATCCTTGTACCCTGATTTTCATATCCCAAACAGCTTCCAAACTCTGATGGATGTTGAGGAAGCCAGGAGATATCCAGGTAGCTGAGACAAAAGTCTGCAGTTGTCTCCCAGGCTGTCTGTATTAAAACAAGAGACTTTCCTTACTTGTTGTTTCCCATCTATATGAAGGATATGATGACTAATCATAAAATTTTATAGAACAAAAGCTTACAGGCACTTTATTCACCATTTTATGAATTAGGAATTACAGACAGTTCAGGAATGTGATGAACCCTGAAAAGAAGAAGTTTTATCTTCTTAGCCAGGACTGGAGCTGTGCGGTACCACTGGCAGGATAATCTATTTCCTCCAGGCTGCTGCTGTAAAGATGTCAAAATGTTAAAGGGATTTGAGTAAAAATAGAAAACAACATCCTGGATGATGGGAGAAGGCTTTGTGTCCGGTGGGAAGGCAGGGAAGGCAGGAAGTCACCAGACAAAGCCCAGCACCATCAGGGAGCCTGGCTTGCATGAGGACCCTCAGGCTGGGACGGGAGAGGAAGGAAGAAACCCTATGGAAACTCAAAAATCCAATCTGGCTCTTACTCCAGGGGGGAAATGGGGTTGTTTCTGCTTGTTTTTGCTACTCTGGCATGTACATGGGACCAAAATGTGATGGGTGCCAGGCTAGTCCTTGGGGCTGGTTGGGTGGAAGTGAGGGATGGAGCATCTTTGATCTTTTGATGGCAACAGGTAACAGTTTTGGCTAAGTTAGGTAATAGGTGATAGGTTGGACTTGATGATCTCTATGGTCTTTTCCAACCTTACTGATTCTGTGATTCTGTGATCTTTTGCTTCCCATGGCAGCATTGGTGTGAATGGAAAAACTCTGTGATTTATTGCACACATGAGCCATCCCTGCAAACAGGGGCTCCAGAAATTTCCTTTAGAGCAGCAGTGGATGGGCAACACCAGCAATCCTGGGACGGGGATATGGAGTCACTGAGAGCTGAGCCGTGGCCTGTTTCCAGGGCTTGGTGCTGAAATATCATCTCTGTATAATTGAGTGAAGAAGACTCTGTCTGTCCTCTAACAGCAAATTAAACACAACTTTGTGGGTTTGGTGGTTTTCTGCCAAGTGCCAATACAGCTCCGTATTAATGGCTTATGACAGGATTATTCTCCCTGTTTTTGGCAGGAAGGAGCTCTTTGGCCTTAATCCTGCTTGTGGCTAAGGGAAGAAACCCAGCTCATCCCACGTATTTACCCATGTTGTAGCTTTTCCCTCCCAAATACTGCTTAAATCCCAAATTTTTAGAGAGGAGCAGAGCAGAATGGCCCTGCATCAATCAAAAAAATGCTGCTGGTTGATAAGGAGAGATGAGGGCCCTTCACATATGTCCTGAAACCCTGTTTGGACTTCCTCGTGAACATGGTCCTTGTGTCACCACGGACACTGATCCTCTCAATATAAATATAATATATAAATAGTACGAAAAATCAGAAATCTGTAATATTTCATATATATACAATACATATATATAAACATAATATGTAAAAAAAAAGCAGTGTGTCAGGTTGTTAAATAGAGGGCTGTTTAAAAACATTTTTATACCAGTGTGGGGCTCAGTATTTAAATGCCTGAAAGGATTTTTTTTAAAAAACCCAATACACCAGGAAATAGAAAAGCAATAGAGCTTTGAAGCAGTAGGTTTAGAAGGGCAAAATACTCAGCACACAACTGGGTCAAAACCTCTTTGAGGGGGCATCTGGATGGAGGCTCCCACAGCATTAACCCCTTCTAAAAATCACAGAGTCCAGCCGTGGACCTCAGTGGTCACAGAGAATATATTTGAGTGGAAATCTCCAAATTACACAAGCAGTTCCCTGGTATATCCAACATCCCACCCTCCCCTGTGCCTGCAGCCATGAGGGACTGGCCAGAGAGGTTTCAAGGGGTTGATTTTGGGAAAGGCTTGAGTTGTCAGTGCCGGCAGCTGAGCTTCACCAAACTGAACTGGCAGCATTACTGGAAAGAAAAGCAGAGGATTTTTTTCCCCTGAGACAGAATTTTCAAAATTTCTCCCTAATGGTTGAAGTTTTTGACTGGGTATGTTAGGATTTGCTGGTGTGGGCAGCAGGGCTGGGCTGTTGGAATGGCCAGTCCTGGGGTTGGTGGGGGGAAGGACAAAGATACGTGTGTGCAAACCACCGAAACCTCCAGGAAAAATAAGGACAGACTTGAATTTTTATAAGGAGGTCAGCACAGCCATCGCTTTGTGCTTCCCACGGACCTGTGGACAATGTCCCTTCTCACTGTTACACATTTGCAAAGAGGAGGAGGGGAAAAAAATAAGAGCCTAACTTTGTCTCCTTCGCTTGGCCGTGCCAGCCTTGCCCTGTGGGGCACAGAGGACGTGACAGGGTGTCTGGGGTGGAGGTGACACCCTGCAGCACCAAGCTGCCATTGCAGCATCCATCAGTGAGGCACAGAGAGGATGAACATTTTGGGAGGTAGAAATATTTATCTCCACACTGGAAACTGTGGGGAGTAACCAGGAGTCAAAGCGTGAATAAATAACTACAGGGAGATTTAAAAAAAAAAAAAAAAAGAAACCAAATGCCCCCAAGATGCTTGAGTCTGCTTCAAAGTTCTCATGTGGCATGAAACAGAGACATCTGCACTTTTGCTGTGTTCCCTTATCTTTCCAGAAACAGAGGAGCATTTACCACCGTTTCTGAGAGGATCCAGGCAAAGACACGCTAAAATATTTAAATGTAGCACCACGCTCAGCCAATGACCTTTGCATAATTAGCAACTCTTTCTCGTTCTGATCATGGAAATGGCTCGTGGCTTTTGCCTTTGTGTTGCTTGCTATAGTCTCCATATGCTCCATTTGCATCCTGAAATTATCGATCAGCTGCGCGTCTCAAATGTAAAGATTTATAAGCAGCCATGGCAGGGTTAGGGGTCCCAGGTGGGGCTTTTGAGGTCACCAAGGCTTTGGCTGGTGCAGACGGGTCAAGCAGAGGGTTGAGCCTCGCTAATGAGTTGCAAGTTGGGCCGGTTCTTCAGCGAGGAGGCTTCCTATGGCTGTGTTCCCATCTGTTCCTGAAAGTCAGACTAACAAAACACAAAATAACTTTCCGCCCTCACACAGGGCAGTCACAGCCTGTTCTTCCTCATAAAGATGTCAGTGTGTTCCTATTGTTGGCTTCATCACATGCCTGGAAAACAGTGGGTTTAACAGTCCATGGAGAAGAACACAGGATGGGTCTCTGTGGGATGTCTGTCGTGCAATCAAGCTTGGAATGGGGGTGTAAGTGTGGCCACTGGACCACCTTGCTTTGCTTTCATCCTGTAGAGAGCTGGAGTTGTAAGACCCTGCACTTCATCTATGGAGTCAGTGAGGGTGGTGAGGCCCTGGCACAGGGTACCCAGAGAAGCTGTGGCTGCTCCATCCCTGGAAGTGCCCAAGGCCAGGTTGGAGCAGCCTGGGACAGTGGAAGGTGTCCCTGCCCATGGCAGGGGTTGGAATGAGATGGGTTTTAAGGTCCCTTCCAACCGAAACCATTTTGTGATCCCCCTGAATTGCCACCAGCATTACGGCGCCAAATGTGTATTTATAACGTTGCTTTTGCTTTCCTGGATGGTTTGATTTGACTAAAACATCTGAACCTAGGAATCCTTCATTCCAGAAGGCAGATGGCGATTTTTATTAGCAAGTGGTTTCCTGTTCTTTCTGTTCCTCCAATAATGTATTTTCTGCTGCTGGAGTTGGATGCACGCTCTATATATGATCACTAACCCTTAGCAATGAATTCATGTTGATTTTCTTTCAGCTCAAAGGCTTTCCTCATTCATCTTCTGTCTCTTAATGGCAACAGCAGGTATGCTCGTGCTCTTTTTGTGCAGAAAAAACGTCTCACAATCTTTTCACAGGTTCTTCTAGTGTTTCCATACAAAATCTTCCCTCCTTTAACTTAACGCAGCACCAGGAGTGACTTTTCCCTTTCCAAAAAGCAAAGAGCTCTTAATCTCTTCCAAGATCGCGCAGGTCCTTTGTTAAGGAAAGACATTACCTGATGAGGTACAAGGCTTCTCCATCTCCTAACGATTCCAGTAGCAATCAAGGGCCCACCAGAACTGGGTTTCTCAGCCATTACCTTATTGCTGCCAAATACCGGTTTCAGCCGTCCATCTGCTAAAAAGCCCATAATCATGACAATGCCACCGGAATCTCGGCCGGCCCCAACAATAGAGCCTTTCAGTTCTCAAAGATAACGATTTGCGGAGGAGAACTGACCATCTATAACCACCTACAAAGCAAAAGCTCCCACGGCGGGCAGGAAGGCAGCCCTCGGGATTTTCGGGAGCTGCTGTTGCACGTTGACTTTCACAGGATGTCACAGGATGTTGTTCCTTTTCCCCTTTTGCTCGTATTTCAAGGTTTCAAGGGCAGCAGCAGCAGCTTCTTTTTTTATTATTGTGGGGTTTTTTTGTTTTTTTTTTTGCTTTCTTTTTTTCTGAGTTTATCCATATTCTGGCTGAAGGCAGCCTGGAAGGCTGCCAGGAGCACCTGGCAATGCACTTAGTGAATTATAGCAGCGAAAAGAATGTCAAATGGTGGGAGGTAGTTGTATGGCTTTACTGGTGGATACACTTTGGAGGCCAAAGGCTGCTTTTAACATATTCAGATATGACCTGGCACTTCTTTATCCTAACAAGATACAGAGGAGAAAACTGATGAATTGCTGGGTATTGCTGCCCACGAAGTTTGAGCTCCCAGGTTGTTATTAACTGCGGATCAGAATCACCGAATAGGATCACGGAGTAGATTGGGTTTGAAGGGACATTTAAAGGCCGTGTAGTCCAACTCTCCTGCAATGAGCAAGGACGTTTTCAACAGCATCTTGTTGCCGAGAGCCCCATCCAACCTCACCTTGAATGATTCCAGGGGCATCTCCCCTGTCTCTGGTCGATCTGTTCAGTGTTCCACCCCCCTCATCGTAAACTTCCTCAAAGAACAGATGGTCCCATTGAAATCCCACAACCCTTAGCAAAACAGTGTTTTTTTTCTCTTCCAAAATCACGTGTATCAATGCTGTGAAGATTGCAAAAGGCAGTGTTGAGGAACAGGGGAAGACAAAGTGATGGGAGGACCCTTCTGGCTCCGTGCTTTTGTCCATGGAGCTGAATCCTGCTTGGGAGCAGCACGGGCTGGATAGTGCTGGAGATGTGGAGGAGGTTTCTGGAACATGCTGATTATCTGCTGGCTGAATGAGAGCCAGGAGACTATCTCTTGTTTCTAATATGCAATAATTTCTAAAATGCATTTCATTCTCCGTGGTGGAAATATGTGAAAACGGTGTTTGATTTTAAGTGGCTTTGTGGGTGTTCATGCTTTGCTGATGGGGGAAATAATCGGGCACTTGAAAATTGGGGAAGTTTGGGGTGTGTGGTTCATGGTGCTGACACACTGGGACTCCCACCACCCCAAAACTCCTCAAGCAGCCCATGAAACATGGATTCCTTGGTTAATAAAAATTGCTTGTGTGATACCAGCAGCTGAGGGAGGCTTTCAGCACACACAGGGATCAGTGCAATCAGCTGACAAGCCCTCGCCACGGGACCCTCTCACACCAGAGCCAGGATGAAACCACAGACTTGGGCTTTGCCAGAGCTTCAGTTCTTGGAAATCAGAGCGTATCCTGCATGATTTGGGTGTTTTCATTAGGTTTGATTGGGGCAAGTCTGGTTGATTGAAGGGATGGCTGAATATCTCTTTGTGGATGGAGACCAGCCATCTGCTCTCAAAGCTGCTTCCTGGGAGAGGCAGATCATCATTGCCAGGGATGGTTCCTGTAGCAGGCTAATGTCTAATCCTGGGGAACAAGTCTCACCACTATTGGCTGCTGGGATAAAGGTCAGAGTAGCAGAATTTCCCCTAAATTTGGTTTAAGTAAGTTATAGGGACACTGTCCCCATCCTCTCCCTCCCACCACTGTGTTAGTGTCAACTTTCAAATGAAGGCAAAATTTAAAAGGAAAAAAGGGTGACATTTTGGAAGGCAAAAGTCCATTCCCAGAGAATGGACTGGGATAACCTGGGACAGGATAGAGGATCCTCTAGAGAGGGATTTGGTGATTTGAGAGGGGACTTGGCCCCAGGAGGCAGCTCCTCAACAGGGGTTTGGAGCTGCAGACAGACCCAAGTCCTCCTGGGAAGAGTGTAATAAATACAGCACGGAGATTTGGGATGCCAGTGCTTCTGACTTTGGCAAACACGTACAGCAGGTGTTTATTCCCCCTCAGCTGTCACAGGTCCTTCAGGAACCCAGCTGTGAAGCGAGTGCACAGCGCTGGTGCTCCAGGGAAGGTGGGTGAGCTGTGGGGCACAGAAAAAGAGATGCAGGCCGTCCATTTGGGATAACCCACGTTACCCGCTGGAAAAGACATCTTGCTTTGCCTTTTACACTAAGTTTGATCTCTGAGCTGATCTTTCAAGAGAAGGACTTGTGGTGCCTGTAAAAACCTCAGGATGCCTTTCTGGAATGATAATAGCTCAATTAGAGACAGTCATTAGGCAGATATGGCTAAGGTCATCTTGTATGTACTTTACTTGGACAATTTCTTGTTGGGTCCTTCTATAACTCCTCGCAGTCAGCTTAAAATTTTTGGCTTGTCAGCAAAATTTTCCATTAGAATTCAGCAGCCTGGCCAGGGCTCCACGGCACCACAAAAATCCCAGTGAAAGCCTCTCCCCACTGTGAAAATGAGAACTGGTTTCCCTTGTACTCAGCTGCTAATCCATGAAGGCCTTTCTTTATCTCGTGTTACTTTTATCTCTTCGACAGCTCTTACCGTGGCAAAGCTTTCCTGGACCCCAGGTATGTGATGCACATGCAATCACCTTCTCCAACGTATTCATTGACTCTTCAAGGGATGTGAATGTGTTATAAACTTTGATTTCTTTCTGCAAAAACCTCCTATTGCCCTTTCCCTGGTGTATCAGACCTTTGCAGTTCATTCCAGATATGCTGGTGCCGAGTATCCAAATTTAACTGAACTTGAATATATTTTCCCCTCATTTGTGTAGTGCAGGCCAGACGTAAATTCTTAAAGTTTGAGCTCTTTAACTTGCTTCTTCAGTTGCAAGTTTGCTATTTCTCATCCTGCAGGACAAATACAATCCATCACAGAAGTCTACAAATATAATAATATTTTATATAAATACAGTGTTTTGTTGAATATAATAATACAGACACAATTATTCATATAATTATATTTCAATCTCCTTCCAAGTCTTGAGCCAGTGATATCTTACCCTGGAAATTTGCTCCTCTCTCAGTTTACCTCTTTATTCCAACATCTCTTTTGGTGACACTTGTATTTAGGAAGCTTGTCAGACCTATTGCAGATAATGAGGGATTGCTGTGGGAGTCTCCAGCCCTGACTCCTGGTGCAGACACATGAGGAGCTCATTTCCTTGGCCCACCAGCATTTTATTTCACCCAAAACTTCCTTCTCACTTTCTCTCCTTGCTGGTCCCAGCGAGTCCCCGGATGAATGTCTGTCTCTTTTATGTTTTTATGTGCATTTTTATGCCTCTGGCAAACTGCTCTGCAATGTCTTTTCCACTTGCCTTATTGTGGTTTTATATTTGCCAGTGTTTATGTTATATTCTATATTCCTTATTTTTGACAGCTCTCTTTTTTGTTCCTAATAGCCTTCCTCACTCTGCTACTTAACTTTGCTTTTAAAGAATCCTTAACTTGTTTGCTTTTAAAGAATCCTTCAAGGATTATTAACTCTTTATTAAGGAGTGCTGCATGTTAAGCTGGAGCCTGTACCATACCTTTAAGCTGCTACCAGTGTATTTGAAAATATTTTATCTTATTAGGCCTTCCACCTAATTTTTCATGCAATTCTCCTTTCTCCATTTCAGGTGCTCCTGTGTATCAAGGCCATTAGGTGCCATGGTGGAAAATTAGGACAATAGGAGGTGAAGAGCATGTTGAGAGATTCCTAAATGGTGCCAGGAAAAGCAAATGTGTTTTAGCCTGATCTGTGTTAGGCACTGGTCCCCTGAAACACAGCACTGAGAGCGTCCCCAGACATGCCAAGCTCAGTGTTGCATCACTATGAGCAATCACATCTTATTTCTCCTGTAGTTTATTTATCAAACCTAATTTTAAAACCTCTCCAAGTCTCTCTCCTGGTGGCTGCTCAAGGGTCTCACTCACCCGCCAGCTGGAGCCTTTCCAGGCTTGCACCCACCCAGGTGATACCTGCCTGATCCTAACCTTGGAGCTGAGACAGTTGTTTGTCCTTTCCTGGGACTTATTCCTCTCCCTGGAGCACAAAATCCAGGCTGCTTCAACCTCTGAGATCAACTTTCCCAGCCCCAGCCATCATGGCTGGACATAAACCTGATCCCAAACCTGGAAAGCTTTCCAGGAACAGCAATAATGCAGGGCTGGGAACGGAAACCTTTATCCCTATTTATGTGCTGGTCCCGTGTACCAGGAGTTCCATGTGCAGTGGGAGCTGCAGGTGGGATTCACGGGATATTTAGGATTGTAGAATCACAGAACAGTTTGGGTTGGAAGGGACCTTGGAGACCATCTCATTCCAACCCCCTGCCATGGGCAGGGACACCTCCCACTACCCCAGGCTGCTCCAACCTGCCCTTGGACACTTCCAGGGATGGGGCAGCCACAGCTTCTCTGGGTACCCTGTGCCAGGGCCTCACCACCCTCATAGGGAAGAATTTCTTCCCAATATCCAACCTAACTCTGGCCTCTTTTAGTTTAAAAACCCTCTTTCCATAATTTCTCTGCATTTTAAGCCCAGTCCCTAAGTCCTGATTCATAAAAGTTCTCAAGTACACCCAGAGCCCAGCACATCTGGAAGTACTTTGCTGAATTAGAGCCTTATTAATCTTCCTGCATTTAAAATAACTTTTTATTACATTTTAAAAATAAATGGGCATGTGCTATTTCTTCGTGTTTGTGATTTTTTCCCCGAACATTGATTTTAATGCTCGTCTGGCTTGGCTGGATGTCCCTCCATCTATCCAAGCAGCTGCTCCTGCTAAACCTGGGAGCAAACTCCCTCTCACAGCACTGATGATGCTGAGGAGGTGATCCAAGTTATCTGTGATCCCCACTTCCAGTGGGAAACAACCAAACCTCCCTTCACCACCCTAAAAAGCCATGTTGAGCCACCCCAAATCTGGACACACCAGGTATTTTGGGTTGAAAAACAGCAGAATGCAGCTGTGGGTGTATTTCTCAATTATTTCATTGGGTTTGAGGAAAAAATGTCAGCCAAGTGTTGCTCGCACCAGTTGCAAAAGGAATTTTTGGAGCCGGAGGAAATAGAGATGCTGGGATTTGGGGCAGCTGGGATAAGGAGCTGGGTGACTTTCAGCAGAGCTGCTCCCTCCTCCTGGCTCAGCTTCATTTAAAAAAAATTTAAAAGTAAACTATTAAAAACAAGTTTCCAGTGCTGGGAGCAATTAATCCTATTGGAAGTGAAATGAGATGAGCTCCAATTTGGGAGGAAAAGACTCAGCAGCCCTAAAAACACCGGGGCTGACCTTCCCCCTTCACTTGTCAGCCTAAAACACTCCGTGGGGAGATGCAGAATGAAGATATTGGGCGTCTACAAGTGGAGCACATTTCCAAGGAAGAAAAACAACGGATCAGCCTGAGCTCAGGGGTTATCTCCCAGTCTCCCACTAACAGGTACAGGGCAGGTGTTGCCTCCTCATCCCAGCACAGCTCATCCACATGCTAGGAATGCATCAGGTGGAAATATTCCCTGTGAATCCTGCTGGGGTCTTTTCCTGCACATTTATTTTTCAGCAATGCCAAGTAGAGCATCTTCTCTGTTTAAATCTTTTTTTTCCACCATTGCAAAGAAGTACTTTTTCTGACTGTAACAATTTTTCTTTCAGCAATGCAAACCCGTGTATTTTCTGTATTTAGTGATTTCTGTGTTTAAGGGCAGCAAGTGCACTGGTTTTTGTGCTGAAAAAAAAAAAGATGTGCAGGTTTGGCAAAAAAGTGCAGAACCTTCTGGTTATGAAGCTCATGTGCAAGGCTCTGCACAACTTTCCCTCCAAAAAGTGCAGTGTTAGAAAGCGAAAAAAAAAAGGCAAAAAAAGGAGCATAATCAGGTCCTTTCTCATCCCTTCATCCCCATGTGGGGCCAAGGGAGCAGCAGAAGATGCTTCCAAGTCTGACTTGTGAAAGCCTGGCCCAGCTGAGCTGTTTGGGAGTTGTTTTTTGGGAGAGTATTGAAGTTTGTTTATGCCCTGTGCAAGCCAAGCTACTGCGAAGGTCTTGCTTTTGGGAGAGAAATGGAGAAGTTGAAGAGGAGGCAGCCGGCAGGTTTGTTTTTCACACTGTTTTTGGGGATGTATTTGTTTTCCTTGACAGTGACTTACAGCCCGGCTTTCTTTTCTATTTTGTTAGAGCAATAAAGAAGATGAATCTGCAATAATTCAGCTCCCTGTCTTTAATGAAATTGTGTCTTCTTCATGCAGCCCCTGGGAAGATCTCCGTTGTGCAGCCCCGCAAGATTGCTTGGGTTTTTTCCCTTTCACCCCCTCACCGGGATGACAGAAAAATAACATTACTGGGAAAATTAATAGCTAAATACAATTTCTGGCAGAGGGACAGCTTTCTGCAGGAGGAGCAGGGCTCCATCCTGAGTCTGCTGTGCCAGCCCAGAGGATGCTCTTTGGGAAAGGCCGGGAGTAACGTGGTGGATGCTGACGTTAATTTGTCTTTGTTAATGGGTCGGAGACCTCAGATACCGCCTAATGAGAATTTCTGTCCTTGGCGTGGATTGATGACAAGCCACTCTTCGTTCGTTTGGGGCTTTAGTTGGGGACAGAGGAGAAAGCAGGAGAGGAGGGGGCGGTGGGGGCGGGAATCCTTGGAAGTCATAGGATGGTTTGGGTTGGAAAGGACCTGGAAGACCATTGAAGAACAAAGGGAGGGGGGGCATTTCTGTACCCTCAGAAGGTGATGATGGACCGAAGCGTTTGGAAGGTGGGTTCCAAAGCATTTGGAAGGTGGGAGGCTGTTCCTCAGCCAAAACTGCAGATGGGGGTGGTGTCCACACTGCTGGAGAACACGTGGGGGGTGGGTGATGGTCCGAGCCCCTCTCCCCCGGGAGCAGGAGGTGACTCTGGAGCTCCCCGGGGGAACCCCGAGCACCACAGACCTCTAGAGCCGGGGGAGGCGATGCAGGACCCCCGGCACACACAGGAGGCGACCCAGCCCCAAACCTGCGGCGGGTGGGGCTCTGGAGACACCCCCGGGATCCAGACACCGCCGGGGAGGGGCAGGAGGTAATGTAAAACCCCCTAGGTGACCTGGAACACAGGGCGAGCTGCCCTAAAAATCCTTTGAGAGGGTCTGTGACCCACGATGTCCCCTCCGGTAGCGGCGGTGCGCGGCCCCTTTAAGAGCGGCCCGGTCCCTTTACTCTATGTTTACATAACACGGCCGGGCCGTACCACTGCTGCCCTGCCGGGGGGGGGGCGGAGCTCTGCGGGGGTTGGCTCCGCCCCCTCCTCCAGCCGTTAATAGGCGCGGGGAGGTGCCGTTTACCGGCCTCCCCACCCCCCGCGGCGGTTGGTCGGTGCCCGCGCTGGCCCCGCCCC
>WEKX01019998.1:203619-246105 GCA_013390025.1 Pitta sordida
AGGACGGAGGGGGTCCCGGTGCCCCAGGGGAGGGATGGAAGGACGGGGGGGGTCCCGGTGCCCGAGGGATGGAAGGAAGGATGGGGGGGTCCCCGGTGCCCTCGGGCCGTTTGCGGTGCCCTCGGGAGGAGCGGCCGGGGCGGACACCGGCGGCTCTCGGGGGCGCTGGGGACGAGCGTTGTTTCGGGGTTGCCCCGCGGACACCCCGCTGTCCCCGCTGCGGGGCCGGCTGAGCTGCCCCGGCTCCGGGAGACGGCGTCCTCCTACAGAGTGCGGGGAGATGCCTTTGGAACGAGGGGGAGAGGAGGAGGAGGAGGAGGGAGGGGTGAAGTGCTTATATTCAGATTCGTAGTGGAAATGTTTATTTTCTGGGCTCGATACGGATCTAAAAGTAATGGGCTTGGCATTGCCGAGCAGAGCAGGGAGAAGCGACTGAAGCCGCGCACGCCGAGAGCCCTTGCGAGCCTTGGAGATGCTCAATTCTAATACTTTAACGTGTGGGTAATGGGGTGATTTTCGGCCGTGAGCACCAGCGGAAGGGTGGTTGTGTTGGAGCCAGCCGGGAGGCAGAACAGCCCCAGCCTCGCTGCGTTCACTCAGCCTTTCCCTCCCCCCGGTACATATTTGCTGCAAGGTCGTAGGGAAACCTTAGTCGGGTTTTTTTTTGGGGGGTATTTGTTTTGTTTCGGTCGGGTCGTGAAGGGCTGCGTTGGCGTCTGCGGAATAACTGTTTGAACAAGAGCAGCCCAGGCTGGGTGCCCGTGTCCAGCAGTGCACCTTTTTTTTACCTTGAGGGATGCTGAAATGTTTCCCGTCACGGGACCGAGTGAAGATGCAGCTACTGTGGAATAAAGCACAGCTGCTGCCATGGACGTGGCGTAGCTGGTACTGGAAATCCTTGAATTTAAGTCCCTTGATCCGTGAGAAATAACAAATATCGCGCTAAATTTAATAAAGGAACGTTCTTACTGTTTCAGGTGTGGAAATGGAGGGTGAGCTCAGCTGTGCAACGCTGGCCCCGACAATAAAGTCGTACTGTAATGCTGAATCTTTAATTAAATTAGAGTGCATAAATTGATGTTGTGCTGCGGAGGCTCTTTGTGCACAGCTGGAAGCATTTTCCTTTCTGTTGCTTTGCTATTTTTAGCAGCAGTTGAAAGAGCAGAAGTATGAAACGTTTTGGCTCTGATCTTAACCTGGCGAAGTGTGGTGAGCTTCGCCTTTAACGTGGGAACGCATTGATCACACACAGAATATTATGAGTTGGAAGGGTCTCGATCCTCACTGCGCGTGTCGAAACACGCCAGTAAAATTGGAATAAACTTTGTATGGCCGAGTTGAGGTCCTGTTTGAGTTTCAGCCGCTCTGGAAAGCTGCGGAGGTTACATCTCCTGATGTGAACACATCCCCTTGTTCCTGGCTGTGCTGCAAGGACAGGGAGCCTGGGAAAGGGGAGCTGAGCCTTTCTGTGTCTCAAACAATGGGGCGCTGGCTGTCACTGATGTGGGAACGGGGGGGGGGCGTGATGGAAGCAGTCCAGGAAATGTCATGACTTCGGTATTTTTCAGTTTTGAACCGAAGGTTGAAGTGTTAATATCCGTTTCCCGCGTCAGGAGTTGGTTACTGCATGTCCTGTCAGAGGTGTCTTAAATGTTGTTTGTGGTGCCATAAATAATGCAAACACACCTCTCTCTTTGGTGACTCAACATTTGTGACTGGGAAGTCTTGGAACAGCTTGGGCATCTGTTCGGTATGTTAAAAAACCCTCTTAATACCTGTTTTGTATTAAAATCTTGTAATCCGGAGTTTCGTTGGAATAAGGCGGTGTAAGTCTGCTCTCCTCCCCGTAGTGAAACTGAGACCTGGGGACTGGCACAAGTGTAGCAGCTCCTGTTACAACTGCCTGGTTAAAATTGATAGTGCAGCCTCACGGCTAGATTTTACAAAGGGAAAAAAAAAAAATCCCAAACCTTTTTTCGGACGCTGTGTGGGTTGTTGTTTTTTTTTAAAGAAAAGCCTTGATTGTGATGTTGATGAATAACTTGTGTCTTGAGCTGGGAGACTTTTAAATTAGGTGGTGAAAAAGATGATGAACAAAGGAATTGGCGTACCTGGCAAGCTGCTGAAGAGCCCTGGTTTTGAGATGACAAAACTTTCCCTTTATCTTTTGCTCTTGCTCTCTTTTAGCATTATAAAGTGGGGTTGTTGTACCGTGACCTTCCATCAAGGGAAAGGCGGTTTTTTGTGCATTTCTTTTTTCTTTTTTGGCAGGAGGTCGCTGTCCCACCAGGACACGTCCTCATGATAGTTGTGATCACTCGTCTGCACGTTCATGGGAGCCCAAGTAAAGCCCAAGGCGCTGCAGCAAATCCATTTCTAATAACCTTCTCCCAGCAGCGTGTTACGTCTGGCCCTGTCTGTGATGTGGCAGTGCGTGTTTGGTTAAGATTTTTGTCGAGGTTTACATAATCAATGTTGTAGTGAATAGAAACAGTTTATGCAAATCAAGCCAGACAGGTCAAGATGGCTGGTAAAGAAGAGATCATCTGCTTGATGGTGAATCTGCTTGTGTACATCTGCTCAGCTGTTCACAAAAGGCTCTGCATTTCTTGGTGCAGCAGAAACATTCATATTATAATTTTTTTTTTTTAATTTTTGATGGGGGAAAAAAAAAAAGGCAGCTTTGTTTGAAGTCCTGTCAAAGTAATGGCTCATTATGTATTTCTTGGAACGTGTGGCTGGAGGGATTTGAGGAGAGGCTGGATGCAGAAACAAGTGCCTGAATAGCATCGTGATATCAGTACATTGTTTGGCACTAGCTTTTGTTTGACTTCTCTTGTATCTTGAGGTCAATATTCTGTCCCCTTCCTCTTGTTACTCCTTTGTCCCCAAGTCTGAGCTGTGCTCTGATGACTTTATTCCACCATAGTCATTCCAGCCTGGCTTTGTTCAGTGTGGGGGAGCTGGTGGCTGTCACTGAAGGCAGGTGTCAGTGGCCTGGTGCTCTGAAATCTCCCTCCCTTTGGGGCTACACGGTGTCCAGGGGCAGCTGTGCCTTCTTAGAAAAGTCACTTCATTAAAATAGTCCAATTTCAAGAATGAAGACCAAAGACACATGGGTTTGCCAATGGCTGAGTTCTGTAGCAGTGGAACATCCTGTACCTGCTACGAAATGCTTTGTCTGCTGTATTCCACGTGGTTCTGAGGGGGTTTGGAGGGGGTTTCTAGTATGTGTGTGCGCATAAATGGAATATTCCTTATAAACCAAAGACTTGTTTGATGCTCATTAGCAATGAGGTGCTGCCTGGTGCATCCTCAGCTGAGGAACACTTTGTCTTAAAGGCTTAATATTGAAATGCAATATCTAATACAGAATCACAGAATATTCCGAGGTGGAAGGGACCCACAAGGATCATCGAGTCCAACTCTTAAACAAGCTTTAGTTCTGCTTGAATTCAACCTTTCTCAAAGCAGAATAAAGAGATGGGGCTTGGAGCATCCTGCTGTAGTGGAAGGTGTTCCTGCCCATACCAGGGGGTTGGAACTGGATGGTCTTTAAGGTCCCTTCCAACCCAAACCTTTCTAGGCTTTTATAAAAATTCACACCTGTGGTTACATTAACAAATTCCGTGGTAATTTTTGGGAAGCCGTTCTCACTGATGGACAGCTTTATACTTGAAGCAGCATTAGATTTGAAATAGCCTTTTTGTGTTAATCAAAGGGACCTGCCTTTTTAAAGTCCTGTTTCCCATACTGACCTTTTCTGACTGATCAACATTGCTCCTTACCCACAGCCTTCTTGACAGGCGAATAAAGTTGCTGAAGTGTTTCCTGCTTACAAACACATTGCCCTTTATTTTATTTTATTTTTTTAACGTACACGTTTGGCTTTTCAGGTAACTCTTGTTGGTGTCTTGCTGTGCAGCTCAGGAAGGAGCTGGTGCAGGTTTCCAGTGGTGTTGACAAATGCAGACGCAGTGTGGTATCTCTGCTTGTCCTTGACAGCTGGTTGCTGCTGTTTCTGGGCTGAAGGTGGAGGGAGGGTCATCCTGGAGACTTAGTTTGCACGTAGATGGATTTGTTGTCTGATACCAAGCTGAGACTTTGTTGAATGATCCTGTAATTTTCTGCACTAAACGGTCTATTGGTGAAACTGCTTGGGTGACTCAGGTGCTGCTTTTAAGCCTTGTTTAAAAATGGACTTTAGGTTTCATTTAAAGGAGTGCCTGTAGCAGATAATGGGAGGCACCCGTTAAATACGTTCAAGGTCATGATTCTCTTCTCTCTGAGAATCCCTGGCTCCAGTTGTAGCTGGAAGGTTCTGCAGAAATGGATTTTATGTTTTGTTTTTAAAAATTTGATATTGACAGTGGCTTCTTGGAGACCTTTAAGGCTCGTGCTCAGTTTATGGTGGATCTTAAATCCTGCATATTGAGAATGTGTGATCAGGGTCAGTTCAGAACTTGCAAGCAGATGAGCCAAACACCACAAGTATTGTCTGAACAGAACATCAACTCCAGTGTAGGGAAACAGAGTAGAAAGGATTGCAATTGAGGGAAGATTTGTGGATTTCTCAGTGAAAGCTTGTGTATGGCTGGATAGAGCAAAGGTTTTGCTTCATTTAAACCAGGAAAGAAAACATGCTCAGATGGGTTTTCTGCAACTGTCCTATTCCTGGGATTGCTTTTGGCTTTCTCCAGTGCAGATTTGTCTCCAGCTGTAGGCTTTATTCACAGCATCTTGATACTGATGTGAAATCAAGAGAGCAGAAACATCAGGCTCCAGAAGCTGAAATCTGTATTTGTTGAAGGAAATCGGAGCATCGAACATCTGCATGTTTAATGTTTTTTATGAAAAGGAAACTGAGTGCGTTCTGGAAGTTAAACTAATCCCCTTGGTGTGTACAGGCAGGAGGTCACACATGTGGAAAGGGAAGATTTAGGGTTTTTTTTCTTAAAATATGGAAAAACAGTTTGCTCTGAGTAAACAAGTGTGAGACTTCTTGTGTAGAACAAAGTAGCTGCTCCAGCCTTGCCAGGATCAGGGAGATGTAGTTTTCCATTTTCAGCTGAAACGTGTAAGTGGATAAATACCGTGGAAGTCCACTTGGCTCTACTTTAAAATATGCACATAAACCTAGAAATTACTTTCTAGGCTGTTAAGATTTGTTTTTTTTGTTGCTGAGAGCAGTATCTTCCTTAAGCTATTTCACGCTCCTTCTTTACAACAGGCTGTTTTACAGCTGTGATTACAAGGTTGCTTGAGAACAGATTCCTCCTAAGAAGCCAGGAACTTTTTATTATCCAATTCAAGCCAAATTGTGCCTGGTTTATTCTCATTTGTTGTGGAGTTAATGCTGCTCTCTGGCTTGGATAACAGGTATCAACTTGATGCTTTGGAGAAGATGCAACCCTCCCCTGAGCTCTCAGCTGAGGAGGAGGCGTGTGAGTGTTGGGGAACACTGAGCCAGTGTGCCTTGATGAAGGGAGGGTTTGTTAACAAGTTCAAAGTGCCAGCAGAGAAGTTTTACAGCTGTTTGCAAAGTGCTGCAGAGGTGCCTGTAGGCACCAGCTGTTCAGGTGGGCTTGTCTTGTGCCCGTGTTGTCTGCACGTGCTGTGGTTGCAAGTGAAGTAGAGGAGGATTTGGTCTGAGCTCCCGTCTCTATCTGGTTTCCAGTGTACTTTGTGCTGTCAAATCCTTTCTCACTCGTACTGTTTGGTAGCCTAAATCTCATTTGGGTTGAGGATGCTTTTCCTTTTATCCGCAGAAATCCTTATGTTTATTTGTGCTCTGTCCCAAGGTCGCCACTGAAGAGCTGGCGTGTGACTTGTCACGAGTTTGAACCTTGAGGGACAGGAATGGGGATGCTGGCATGGGGAACATGCCTGTGTCCAGAGACTTTTAAGGCCAAGCTGCTCATTTTGTTTGTTTTGTAACTACGTCACTAAATGGCGCCCTTGCATTTTTCACTTCTGTCACCTGCATATGCTGATATTGTGTTGAGGGGCTCCAGCTTTTCTTCTAGGTGGCTTGTTTCCCTCTTGACGAGGTGCAGTTCAGAATTTTATGCCTCTCATCTTTTACACTGTATTTTTTTTTTAGATGTCTCCTGGTGTAGCTTTATGCAGGTTAGTGCTGGGTCTTGAGTTCACAGTGACACTCCTGTACTTTGGGGGACCAGTTCGTGACTTGTCTGACAAACTGTAAGTAACTGTCTGGGATTAGACTGTTTTAATCCTATTACTCGGTGGCCTGGAATAGTGTCAGTCCTGGTGTTAAGGAAGGAGTACAGTCAGGAGCAGTGGGGGTTCCAAAGCAGAGATTAGTGTTCTCTGAGGGCAGGGTCCCGGTCCCTCAGCTGTGGGGCAGCACCCTGCACCTCTGGATGGCCAGATGTGCCCTTTCTGGGATGACTCTGTGTTTAACCTTGGAATATGACCTCGGGTGTAAATGCTGTGGCTCGGTGGTGTTGGTTTGACTGCTGGCCTTCCCACAAGCAGCACTTGTTGTCTGGAGTCAATAGAGCTGAGGGTACAAGAAGACAGTCCCTGTAGGAAATCTCTGCCCAGCAAAGCTTCAGCAGCTGTAATATAAACATTCAGTCTTTGAAAACTCGTTCCTGAGGGGACTGTGTGGCAGGAGGACACGGTGGTTTAGTGTGCTTGGGTTATGAGTGGTGTGTGAGCAAAGTGACACCAGACTTGTGTTCTCTGCATCTAGACAGCGCTCCTACAATTCCTCGGATCAGTATAACCTCTGTTCCTGAAAGTAACGACCATCAGCTCTTTGGCAATGAAGTTTCACTCAGTTCTTTGTATTCCAGCCCTGGAAGAGTTGTGAGGGCACTGGAAGCACCGGTGCAGCTTGGTAGTACAGCAGTTATTGGCTCGTGGTGAAGAAAGTAATCCAGCTAAAAGCTTTCCCCTGTTTCACAACAGAAACGTCATCTGGATGAAACACATTAACAACAGCAGTTGTGCAAACGGATACAGACAACATCTACAGAGCTGAAGAGTTTGTTGTGTTAGAAGCGGAGTGGTTTTGAGATGAGCTCCGTTTGCTGAGGCACGATAGGAAGGAGCCGATAGCTGAAGGAACTATTAGGCATTGCTGCTCTCCATAGCAGTTCGTGTGTCCCGTAGGGAGGGAAAACAAGCGAGCTCTGTTTTGTGCTTCTAGAGGTGACTTGCCTTAGGTGGGGTTTTTCCTCATTTCACAATACAATTTTGAATAATTGGGCGAACAGGTAAGCTTCAAACTCGGGAGGTACATCCTCTTAAGGCATGGGAGTGTCATGGAGGAAGACAAAGGGGTACTGACTGCAAAGACAATTAGTTCCTGTATGAAAGGAAAGAAACTGAAGCCATAAAAGCTCAAATCTCTGCCTGTGCATTACAAATAAACTGGAGACCAAATGTGCAAACCCTCCAGCACGTGCCCTTAGGAAGAGTGAAAGAACTGTTTAGTCTAGACACAGAAGTTAATGGGCTGGAACTTTGCTATGAGCACAGCTGTATTTCTTCATGTGCAACAGCATGAATTCAGTTTGATTGGTGGGGTCTGATTTAGGGGTGGTGGAGCCATCCTTTGAAACAGGAGCAGTGTGTGTATGTCCTCCTTTCCCAGGAAACACCGAGCTGTTGAAGGACACTGAGAGCTGCGTGTTCTGCTTCCCAGTACATCCTGTGGGGGGGATCAGCACTCCCACATTCGCTGGGGGGTTTTATGGAACGTTGAGTGATAAACCAAAGAGTTGCTGTACTTCTGACTCGCCTTCCTCCTACCCCATGTTTGACCTCGGAGGGCAAGTAGCTGTGCAGCTCAACACTTGGATTAAAAATCACTTTGGTGTTGAAGAGAGAACTTTTAGACTGGATGGGATTCATTCCCTTGTGCCTGTCCCAGACCTTCTGCTGGCAGATGTGTAGTACCCGCTTTGAATTGCTTTCTGAATCTTCAAATTCCCTGGAGTAGTTTCCCAGTGCATCAGTTTGGATTCAGGATTTTGGTGTGTGGCCAGTTTGGATTCAGGATTTTGGTGTGTGGCCTTGTGTCCTGGGCTGTGGGCAGAATTCCTGTTGCAGTCCCACCTGTGTGGTGGGAGAGGTTTGCAGTGCCTTGCTCTGGCAGGAAGATTTAATTAAATGGGCCGTCAATACCTTGGTGGAGTTTTACCCCAAACTACCAGCAAATGAAGCAAATGGAACAGTTTGGTCTTGGGGGCAGATCTGAGGAGGTGGGTGTTGGTTCACATGAGCAGCTGATTAACTTCTTCCATCAGAAGAAAAATTGGAGAAGGAAGTTTGGCAGTANTGTCAATACCTTGGTGGGGTTTTACCCCAAACTACCAGCAAATTAAGCAAATGGAATAATTTGGTCTTGGGGGCAGATCTCTGAGGAGGTGGGTGTTGGCTCACATGAGCAGTGAGTAACTTCTTCCATCAGAAGAAAAACTGGAGAAGGAAGTTTGGCAGTAGCCAAATGGATAAGCCTTGCGTGGTTTTTTACTCCTTTTAGCTGGTCTTCACTGGAAAAATGAAAAGCCTGAAACAGGAGAAATGCCTGGAAACTGCTGGAGATCCCACTTGGGATAGTGCTGGTGTTCCAGCAGGTTGCAGGAGCATCCCTCTCCGGGCAGTGTCTGTGGGAGCTGCAGTGTTTTAGTCTGACTGTGTTGAGCTTTGTTCCTTAAGCGAAGGTGCCTTGCTGAAGATGCTGGGGTGGAGACTGCAAGCTACTCATTTATTTTTCAGGATGTGCACTGCACTTTTTCTCTAATTTTCATAAATATTTTCTTAACTAACCTTTTTTGGTAGTGAGTCCCTGCACCCGTTTAAAGACTGTGGTAGAGCTTTCCCAAAAGCTCTTGGTACATTCCTTCCTTTGCCTGTGAAAGATAAATAAGCTGTATTTTCTCTATTTTCATGGTCTGCTTGCTGTCAGAGCAGCAGAGCTTTAACTTGTGACTTGCATTTTGTGCCTTACTTTCGACGTTTGAGCCCAAACTGCTGCAGTTCCATTGCTGGCTCAGCCGTGCCCCCTCTCTTTGGTTGCACAATCCCACTTCCAGCTGCGATTCTGGAGTGTCCATATATTCAGTTTTATTGCAGGTTTTGAGTTTCCAGCATGCAGAGGCTGGTGCAATATAGCAAATAGCTTTCCATGTAAGGATGTGGGACTACACAAAGTTCCCTCTGTAAGCAAAGCTGGGGTTTAAGTGATTAGCAGGATCTAAGTCACCTCAGGGTGCCCTCCTAGTTTATCATGTGCAATGTGACTTTCAGTTCAATTCAGGATCAGTGCTGCTTTTCACCTTCAGCTCCTTGGAGGTGGTTGCTTTATATTGTGGCTTTACTTCCTAGAAATCTCTCAGCACAGAGAGGACAATTGTAAAATAATACTTTGCTAAAAGGTAAGCAGGTCTTTAAGGCAAAAATGATTTGCTCTTTCACCTCTGGGCGTTCTGTAGCCAGTAGAGGTGGGAAGGAAAGAACTGGATTTGGGGTTGGCTGGATTTCAGTTGCAGACTCTATTCAGACCCAAGCCAGAAGGAGCAGAGGCTGATTTGTAAGTTTTGAGCAGACCTGACAGTTCATAAAGAACAGCTGCCTCAACTTTGTGACCTGATGAAATCAGTTATGAATATGTCAGGTGGTAAAAGTGAGGTACTTGTGCTCTGCAGAGGCTGAGAAATGCTTTAAAGATCAGTTTGTCATGCATAAGTCAAAGGAGCAAAACACTTGGGTGAGTTAAACTAAGAGATAGGAATGTGTGATGCTCTTTAATACCCAGAAAATAAGTGTATTCTTTTGTAAAAACAACAGCTCATTCATAGAAACCCCATGTACAAAGTGATGTTCTCCACCTTCCTGCCACCATTCTTTGCTGTGCATCAACTCAGTAGAGCCTGTGTAAGTGATTGTCAGCAGTCCTTGGTTTACTCAGATTGAGATGACTTCCCACAAACAGTTGTTATTAGGTCTAGAAACCTGGTCTGGTTAAGGACAATCCATATTTTTCATTTTCTTCCTCCTCCCACTCCTACAGTTTCATATTATGTTGCCTCTTTTTTGGAGAAAGATGGGATTTATATGATGTACAGACCCCTGCAGAGTGTGACAGCTGTTGTCAAAATGTAAAAAAAAGTAGTAGTATAGCAAGCAGGACTTGACAGGACCTTTTAACTTCCTGTTGTTTGTTGTTTGTTTTGTCCTTCTTTGCTTTGGGAGAGCAAAAGTCCAGATAGTGACTGGTCCGATGGGCAGTTTGTCTTGGCATAAATTAAGCCTGGTTTAAATCTAGAGAAGAGGTAAACAGATGCCTGTTTCAAACTGGTCATGGGAACTGCTCATAGCCTTTAGAACTGCTGCTGTTGAAGTGGTGTGGGACAAACTGTTGAAGGATCCAAAGGCTCTTTGAGGCTGTGAAGGGCAGATGTTGGGGCAGAAGAAGGTAGCTTTGGGGTGATGACCCGAACAGCTGGAGTGAAGCCAGCTGTCTGAGGTGGGTGCTGCTCCTGGCTGGCAGGAGGACACCACATCCTCAACCCTACTGGCACTACTGACTCCCTATTCCAGTCGCTTTCCATCTGCCTCTGATGAATATCCCATGATTTACTGAAAGATGTAGTGACAGGTGAGGTTGTAACTGGAAATGAAGTGTGTCACTGAGCTGATTTTATGCCAAAGCCTCCCAATGCTGTTTGAGGAGAGGCTGCAAGATGAATGAGCCCTCCCCAGCCCCTCATTAGATATCGGGGAATCCGTGTGACGGATTCTCACCTCTGAGGAAAAGCTTCAGTTGGAGCTGTCACCTTGGTAGACAAGGAATCCAACTGCAAGACATGCACCCAGAGGAAATCATGCTCTGCTGGTTCTCTGGCTCACAAAACTCCTTGTTTTTTCATTGTTCTCCTTGTCGCTGCTGTTGCTTCATCTCTACTGCCTGCGGGAGTAATAACAGTGGGATGTCAGCTTTGAGGGAGTGGGGATAGATACAGTCGTTCTGCCACCCCCAGTAACTATGGGGTGGATGTAGGTTTGGATGGAGAGGGTGTTGTAATCCTTAATGGCAGCCTGGGCCACACCATGAGATCTGTTACAGGTGTTCTTGAAGAAAACCGGAGTGCAGTGAGTGTTGCTGGTGTTGCACGTACAAGCTGGGACAGTGCTTTGGGAGGAAAAGTGTTGTGGTTGGGATTGGGGGGCTGGAGAATCCCAAAGTGGCTGTCATGAAGCACTTGGTACAGGGCTGGGCGGAGGGGTTATGTGTTTTCAGTTTGATCAGTTCACCTCTTCCTTCTCAGTGGACAAAGATGTCCTTGAAGAATAACTCCCACTTTGTGGGCTTTTCTTGGAAAAGCAGCTTTTTGAATCAATTTGAACACAACCTGGAACTTTGTTTCGGGAATTGCAAACTATATCTCCTGTAGTTTAGCAGCCTCATACTTCTGCCTTGTGCCTGAGATCAGTTCAGGACTGACACTCGTATTTTGTGTTCTGGATGTGGAAAGTCTCCCTTTCCAAGTGGCTGTGAAATAACCTAGTGGAGGATTTTTGTCCTTGGCCAAAACTCTGAAGGGCAAAGTTTGGGATTCGTCCAGACACGAATGCTTCTCCTGTGGACTTCAAGCTTGTTCCTTTATAAAGGGCAGTTCCAGAAGATTTATTCTGAGTTTACTGGACAAAGGTGCTGATGGGGTGCGAGTGATTCTGGGTGTCATCTTTCTGCTTCCCCTCAAGGTGGTGGAGCCTGACAGATTCCTGCGTAATAGAAGCCAAAACCACAGCTCTTTGCTCTTGGTAGGGCTGCAGGAGGAAAGTAACACAGCTGTGGGGAGATCCTTGCAGATATTCCTATGGATATAATGCCAAAGTATTGACTGAGTAGCAAGGAAATGTGTGTGTTCTGAAACTCGTGTGCAGTACCTTTAGCTGGGTGTTGGAGGACAGGGAAGAATTTGGGTGTCTGCAAACCCCCCCCCATGAAAAGAAGATGGGTTATGTCTGTCCTTGCAATCTCCTCATGCACTGCAGTGGGATGCAAGATTCCTTAGCATTGTGCTGCTGCCCTGTTCGGCTAAAAACTGCAGCATGGCCAAGGTGCCCTTATGGAGAGTGATGTCACACATAAAAACTTGAGGGCAAAAGGGAATCTCTGGAGCCAGGCAGCTGCAATCAATTACTTGATTTCTGTGTTTCTGAACTGGCTCCTTCAGTCATGCTTTGCTGGGCACTGCACTTCCAATTTCAGTCCTGGGCTCATGAGCTTTATTTCTACAGCTGAATTTTCATTTGGCTTGCAAATGTTACTTCTAAGTCCTGTAATGCTGTTTGAAATTACAGCCTGTGTTTTGGGAAACGTTGCTTTAAACAGATCCTCTGTTTTCTTGGTCTGGTTTGCCCCATAGGGCATCCTTGCCTTCAAAATCAAAGGAATCCATCCCAACAAATAGAGGGAAACATATGGGGTGGCTTGTTTTTTTGAAAGTTAGTGAACAAAAATAGTAATAGTACGCTGGACTGTCTTTGTGGGTGTTGGCAAAGAGCTGGATTTCCAAAGGGAGAGATTCGAGGGAGAACTATCTGTGGTTTTAAACTTGTTTTCTGTTCTCCAAACTATTGTGCCACTTGTGCACATTACTTTGTGTGTGTTGGAATGGAACTCCAGGCTGGAGTAACACTGCAAATAAGGGGAAAATTTTGGTCCTCCAACAATCTCAGCTGCTCTAGAGCTTTCAGTGGTGGCACCTGTTGTGTAAGCACTGCCTTGTGGAGTTGTCTTGCATAAAACTACGTCTTGCTGCATCACTGAGGACCTGCTTTCCCATTAGCAAACAACAGCAAACCTCAAAATTCTGTGAGTTAAAGTGTGGAACTCAAAGACTCTGCTGTCCTGAGGCAATTCACAGGTCAGAATTCATTTTGCTCATCAGCAGTAAACACTTAATGGCCTTGCAAAAATCTTTCCCTGGCTAGAGATGTCTGATTAACTTTGTTACGGATTATGATAAAAGCAAACACCCAAGGTTGCTGGGAATTAGAAAACTGTCAGAGTGTTTTTAGTCTGAGGAAGATACATGGAAGTCTGGTTCTCTGCAATGCTGCGCTGTTAATTTCTGCTTTATTAAGACTGTAAAAAAAACCCAACCAAACAGCTTTAGCAATGCTGTGATGACTCTACTGATGGTGCACACACTAATCCAGGAGGTTTCAGGTGGTTCTTTAAAACTGGATATGAAAAATAATTTATCCTAGGTGGGATTTAGAGCACGTAACACACTTGTTACCCCAGAACAGGCACTGTTTGCCTTCCTTGCAGCTGTAGTGCTGCTCATGATTCCGGCTGTGATCTGTTGGGGTGTCCTTTCCCTGGGCAACCGAAAGGAATGTTAAAATTCCTATAATTTGATTCAGATGTTGCAGGTCAGGATGCAGGAGTTGGGTGCCTCACTTTCTATTCAGTGCGCTGCTGGTGAGATCACCTGTAGTCACAAAATGGATGCAAATGTTCTTCCTTCCTCTGTGCTAAATGATACAGAAAGCAACCTCAGAAGATTCTTGTCATGCTTGAGTGTTTGAAAAAGCTGTGAGTAACAGGCATCCAGGAACTTCTTGTCTGTGGAATCGTGGAACTGACATTGCAACTTCTTGTATCTGAAGGAGAACTGGAGTTATAAGAAAGCCATCAGCTTTTCTTATGAAAATGTGAACTGGCAAATAGCCCCTGATAAGTGTTTTAGGGAAGGCATTTGATTTCTTAGGAAATGACTTGTTGGGATTGTGCTTTTATTTCCAACGGCCCAAAAGGTCCTTTGAGTGAAATGTAGTTTCTCCATAATGTTTAATGTAGCAGAATTTCAGGTGTAACATGGTGTTATTACTATTCGTTCCTCAGGCTAAAAGTTGAGCAGCTTGCTTTGCACCTTCCAGCATGTAGGAAACACAGAGAGGTTGGAAGCACATTTAGTGTGTCAGGGGAGGGGAGTTTTAAGTCTCTCGTCCCCTTGTGTGTTATGAAGTCTTAATTTGTCTTAATTTTGGAACTTACAGCCTTTTTTTTTTTTGGTCTGGTATTGAAGATCAGATTGGAAGGCCTTTCCAAAGGAAGCTCTGTGGTTCCTCAGCCTCTGGTGTTTGGGATCAACACTCTTCCAGCTTCACTCATTTCTCTTGTGCTTTGAATCCCAGCTGCGTGTGGCACTTCCCTTGGGAAAGAGTTTTGTGTTTATCTGACTTGTTTTGAATGCAGTAAAAGCTGGATTTTTCTCTCTCTGTGTATTTAATTTAACCAAATGCTGCATCAAACAATTTCAGTGGCATTTGGCTGGATTATGGATGGTTTCCTCCATACTGTGAGAGGTTTAGGGTTGGGAAGAGGATCCTCTACACACGGTGCTTTGCCCACCTCTTGTGCTCTTTCAGCTGGAATAAAAAGCATGCTTGGGAATGAACTTGATTAGTTTATACCCTGTGTTTTGCTGTGCACTAACAGTGCTGGTTTTATGCAGTGGTGGATGGTTTTAGCTGACAGCTTTAGAGATGGGCTTAAAGCACTGAATAAAATTGCCTCCTTGTTAAACGAATGCTGGGGGGAGCAGTAAAATGCTGGAAATAAGGACTGTTGAGGAAGTCGTTATGTCAAAGAACAGGTTCCCTTACCCTTTGCTTTCCAAAAGGAAAACCTCTTGCTTTCTGGTGCTCTGCTGGCATATTACTCACACTGGAATTGGTGTAATAGTGTCTTAAATGTGATTTTTTTTTTTTCCTGTTAAAAGTTGCTGCCTTTTGTTTCCCCGAATGATACCATGATTATGGATGACTTCTAAGAAATCTCTGTATCATCTTCCCTTTCTCTGGCTCTAGTGCTCAACTGCCAATAGGGTTTTTCAGCCATTAAGTTGTTTGGAAGTGTCGGGTTATTTGGCTGCTTTAATGGAAGTTTATGCTGATGTTCCAGCAGTCTGCATCAGCATCCTCCTTTAGGTTCTCCTGGACTATCAGCTTTGAATCCACCTCTTGTGCTGCTCATGGTTTTGGTTTCACAAAAGGAGAAGGAACAAATGATTTTCCTGAAAAATAACCTGAGGCGAGTAACAAACCACTTGCGAAGAAAAACCAAGTAAGAAGTTTCTACAGAAAGTTCCTCCCATCCTGGAAGAAACACCAGCTGTTTGTACTCCTGAATTGCATCCCTCTTGTCTCATGTTACAAGGAGTTGGAGGAATCAAGTCCTGAGCCCCTCGCTTGGAGTCTGGTCCCTTCTGCTACTTCTGTATTTTCTTACTCTGTAATTTCCTCCCCTGTCACATCAGCGAGGGCGGGTGGGGGGAGTCAAAACAGCAGAGAGGTTTGGGAATTGTGAGGGAAACTGGATGTGTAGCATCAATAAAGCTGATTAAAAGCAGTTCCTACACAATCCATTTGGTATTTTTGTGCCAAATAACATCCTTTAACTTTTTTGTGTCGGGTGAAGTTACCGTAGATTAGGTGCTTATTTTCTTGGAGTGCCTGTCTTACGTGAGCTACACACACATGAGGATTAGTCAGCTGTATTTTCTATAAATATTCTTCCTGAAACCAAGTTGGTTTTTTTTTTTATTACTATTATGTTGTTCTAACAGCAGGGAAGTCCCGCTGCCAGTGGAGGGAATGTGTAGAGTGGGGTAGTTCAAAAACCAGGCTGTGAATGAACCTGGTCTGGAGTGTCCTGGATCCTTTCATCACTCGGCAGGTGGAGGTGGGGGGAACAGGAGGAGGCCACAGCCAGAAATAACCTTTTCCCCCCCCCCCACAAACCAGAAGAGCAACCACTTCTGTTCCAGGACACCAGGGAAAAATGAAAAGTCACCCTGGAGAACCCCGGCTCCTGCACACGTGGCTCTTCGTGGTGTTGTCAGCAGATAAGGTTCTCCTTAATTTGTGCACCCCGTGAAGGAGGAAAAGTAGGTTCCAGCTTATCTGATCCGCTGTAGGTGCCTCTGAAAGATTTGTTTGTTGTTTCTTCAACGTGTACATAACCTTTTAGCCCCGTGCTCAGCTAATCCACACTTGTGATTCTGATCAGGAAGCACTGGCTGTATGTGAGCATTAAAGCTCTGGGAATGTAGGATACAGTTTTTGGGCAGGCTGACTCCTGATGGCAGCACGAGCAACTTTGGAAGAGCAGCTAAAAAAAAACCCCATGAAAAATAACAAGGCAGTGATGCAAACCAGCCTTCTCTGAAAAATCCAGGGTTATGAGGGCAGACTGAATTTCCCTGAACCCCCTGCAGTCCTTTTGAAGGCTCTGGGACTGCATGGGTAGCAAAACTTGGCAGGCGGTGCCAACATTTGGTGCTGGGGAAGAGAAGGCCGGTGGTGATCACGCAGCACCGATCACTATGCCAACAAGTATTCCAGAGGAGCTGGAGAAGGGAATGCTTCCTGAAGTGTTTTATGATAGTAAAATGACTTCTCAGATGCAAGTTGCAAGAACAAACACTCGTCTCAAAAGCAAAAAAAACACCCCAACCAACCCCAAACTGCTAATAGCCATAATTAACGACTCCAGCGTACCTTTCTCAGAGATAATCAAGTTTGTGGATGCAAAAATGTTCCTCTTAACTGGGCGAAGAGGTGAGATTATTTGGGACTTTGGAACTTGCTGGTTTGGATTTTCTTGCTCTGCAGGAAGACTGGCTTTGTTAAGCTGTACGACTGGTACTGATTAGGAAGCATTTGTGCCTGTAGAGGTGTCTGAGGTGAGACTGTCTCTCCTTCAGGACTTCTAAGGTTGCATAAACCAATGGTCTTGGATCAGTGGCTTTTCCTGATCAAAGGGTGGAAGCCCTTTGGTCATCCTTGAGTTTCCTATTGCTGTGGCCTCTTTACTTAATACGATTTTAGTTTGGTATTGTAACTACTTAAAATGTTTTCCTTCAGAAAGAAAGAGAAACTGGATGGGAATTAAATCTTCCAGCGCATGAGCCTGCTATGAAAAGGAAGGGAGAATAAGTTCTTAGGTGGATTTGGCAGGAAGTGCAGGGGATTTGCTTTGACCTGGATGTCCCTTGTTGGGTGCGTGGGGAAAGCTTTAACTCTGCAGATGTTGGAGCGCAGGAGGAGGCCTGGACCTTCCAGACTAACTGAAACAAAGGTGTCATGGAGGGACCGGGTGAAGCCTTTGGGTTGGGGATGGACTGAGTGACTCCAGGCCCTGCCTGACTCTGCCTTCAATCGCTCTGTGGTCAGGGAGCAACTGGTACCTTTGACCAGAGGAGTGTGTGATGCAATGGGGAAAGGGCGCCTTGGGAAGACTGAAAGGAACCTTCTGGTCAGTCTAGACTTGAGTACCAGGGACAAGGATAACAGGCTCCTCCTTCCAGCCTCCGAGGAACGTCAACATTCAAGATGTTTGTTGTAATCTATTGTAGTCTCCTGTAGCGCTCCCATTTTTTTAGGAAGCAGTTTTGTGTTCACTGCCAAAACACCCCGACAGGAGCAGGATTAGAGATGCCTCTGGTGGTGGAGGCTGCCTGAGGCAGTCACTGATGCTTGTGATCAGCTGGAGACAAGGTTAGGCTTAAATTTAGATTGAGTTAATATCTCTGACACTGATACACGGTACCAGGGACCAGAGTTCAGAGGAGGAAATGAAGCAGTAGTATCCTGTTGGTACAGAAGTCCTACTTAGCTTTGCTTTTCCTATTTGGCAGCTCTTCCCCGTGAGATTGTTTGACAATAACTTCACTGTTCTGTTTCACTGGAATTCTCAGATAACTGGCAGACAGCAACTGCTTGTTTTCTGAGGCTCTGATGCAGAAAAATGCGTTTGAAATAATTCTTGTCTCTTTTGGAAAGCAAGAAAATCCATAACCATTCAAGTTATTTTGCTGAAATAGTAGTACATCAGTTCTGCTGGATACAAAATGAATTGTTCGGTGTGATAGAAGGGGAGAGGGTGTAAAGCATATGAAGTACTGGCAGTGATATTACAGAGCAGACACAAATTCACTTATTTTGCTGTCAGGGTTGCGTGTGTTGAAGCTTTCTGTTTGTGTTTTGCTATAAACTATAAACATGTGGGTTTTTTTCTCTTTTCAAGGGAGTAAATGTTGGATGCTTCAGTACAAGGGGGTTTTCCAGTTAGTCAGGACTTGAGTGTGCAGCAGTGGGGAGCTCTGGGGCTGGGAATTGCAAAGGTGAATAATGTATCTTTAGCCTTCTAATGTTGTGGATGTCAGGATAGGATCACAGTGCTGGCAAGGGAACCTCTCCTGCCCTTTGTGCTGTTTTCCCATGGTGCTGATAGAAGTGCTTTTGTGGCTTTATATGGTTTAAAACTAAATTTAAAGCACAAATCTGGTTTTGTTTCCCCTTCGTGTGAACCAGGGAATGAAGTAACAAATGAAAGGTGAGAGTAGAGTGCCGCTTTTGGCAGCAGCGTTGGACCACATTAGTTCAGGCATGGCAAAAACACAGTGTAAGCACAAACTGAATTTTAGTATGTGTGGAGTCTGTACCTACAGGATTATACCAAATATGGGATCGGAATGTACTTAAAAGGGAAAATTCCCTCAAGTCTGAATTCACTTCTGCAGCTTTATTGTTCAGTACAGAGACGATGTGCTGTTTGACTCGGAGCTATGGTAAGAGCTAAACTGTAGCATGTCCTCTGTTCACGGCTAAGTTCCTAAAAAGAATGAGGGGGGCAGTGGATCTGTTGGTAGTAGATGAGGAGCGCAAAGAGAAATTGCTCCTTTTTGTCCAGGGGAAATACTACCTGTGAAAATTAGGAGCTGCTCAGCTTTTAGTCTTTCAGGAGGTGGGTTCCTTAGGTGTGGAGAAATATTTAAGTTTTATGATACTATTGTAAAAAAAACCTATCAAAATACAAACCACCTACTTGCAGTGTTATCTAGGCCAGCTAGTAGATACTCCCCTTAATTTTGAGGATGACTTCCCCAAGCCCATGTCTAATTTTTCCAAGGTGCATGTCAAGATTTAGAGCTCTTGCCCCAAATAACAGAGGTCCTGTTTAATCTTTGCCGCCGTCTGGGCTTGATTTCTTTAAAAAAGAAAACCAAAATAAGCATAAACCAAAACAGCTTGTGGAACAAGCCATCTGACAAAGAGTTCAAAGCTTGTTGCTGGTCTCTGAAGTAGTCAGGTACTTGTAGTAGTACGAGTAGTACAAGACTTGTGGAGAATAAGAACTTGCCACTGTGGACTGTGGGAGAGAGCATGTGTGGTCTTGTTCTCCAGGCAGCCATGAATCCACACGGAGGAGAGGCTTTCATTACCCATCCCAACCATGGGAAAAGCTTAATTGGTGTTTGCAGTTCATTATATACCGAAGTCCTCAAGTGTTTGATGTAAATCTGCAGGAAACTGGCCTTGGTAATGATGGTGCCCACAGTCTATGCCAGCACCACTCCCTTATTTGCAAGGAATGGTGCTATCAACTGAGGTGATTATCCCAGGAGGCTTCATAGTGCTAGTTGTCCTGGTGTTGCTGCCACTGAGAAGTGTCTTTGGGACAAGTGTAGGACTACTCCTTTCCACATATGTTGGTCTGAACTTCTGGAGACCTTTAGGAGTGCCTCATAGATCTGTGTGTGAGCAGGGTGCTCTCAGAAGTGGTTGTTCTGCCTCTGAAATTTGCTTTTTCCTGGATGGGAACAACGTTTTGTTTTAGGCGTTTTGGTGGGATGGGGGAGGCTGTCTGGAACAACAGGCAGCACTGGCCTTTTTGCCAAGGCAAGTTGTTGTGCCAGGGGCACTTTTGGAGCGATTGGAAGGGTGCAGGGAGAAGGGAAATGGGGGCTGTGAGGTGGAATTCTTGTTGGCTGTGGGGAAGCAAGTGGAGGAGGGGAGAAGAGAGGGCTGGTGGCTGCTTTTGCTGTAGTTCCTTGTGCCTGTGCTTAGAAAAGCTGACTTGGCAGGGTGTGGGGATCCGTGGTTGTGTTCCTGCAGAATCCAGTGGAGCAGCTCCTTTCGGAAAGGCTGGGATGGGCACAGGGTGGGTGCAGCTCCTGCCTCTGCTGGCAGGATCCCATGGGATTAGTGCTGGTTCACTTGGAATACAGGTTGTCTAAGAAGAGGGAAGGGAAGGTGTGGCCCCAGTGCCATGGGGAGGGCTGGTTTGTGGGGAACAAGTTGTGAATCCTAGCCTAGGCAGAATCCAGAGCGTGTGCCGACTGTGGAGAGGACAGAGGAGAGATCTGAACACCCTCCTCCCCTCCCCCTTAAAACACGTGTGTGCTCAGTAATTGTCCCAGCTTTCTGCCACTGGATCAAAATAAAACTTGCAGGTCTATAATTAAAGCATAACAAATCATAAAACTACCACTCAATTCCTCCTGCCCTTTTGTGGAGAGGAAATTTAGAACCTGGCACGAGGAAAACCTTAATGGGAATTCGTCGGTGCTAACCAGGATGAATGAATTCAACTTTCACACTGCTTGTATTTTCTTCCTGTTTAAAGTTTCCAAAAGGTCTTTTAACCTTGATCAGCTTCTTTTCTTTCTGTTTTAGAAGTAATTAAATCCCGCAGAGACCTGAAATGGAGTAGCCCTTCTGAGTTAAAATCGTTTCATGAGCATTAGGAAAACCCCCAAATAATAACCCCCCGCTTTGCTGGTTTTAGCTTTTAATACTGGTGTAACTGCTAAAAAAATAATAATTACAGAACATAAAGCTAGCAATGGTAATATATAGTAGTTACATGTTATTTCTGAGGGAATCACTGCTTTCTTAGGTTTTCAGATAAAAATACTTGCCTGAAGTCAACATTCTTCATACAAGTTAAAACTTGCTGGCATATTCCTGATAATACAGCGCCTTTGAAAGAAAGCATGTGTGTATATCCCAGGGAGATTCAAGTTGGAGAATCAAATAACTCCTATTTTAAGTGCTGGTATTTAAGCTGCCTGTGGATCATATTGATGCATCTTTGTAGGGGTCGGTCTCTTGTGATGAGGATTCCCTGTGCCACCCTTGTCTGGTGGAGAGTTAATGACAAGTAGGCCTGGCGTGAAATAATAGTGATTTATTCCTGTTGGTTTTGTGCTGTGTTAGGGAATCTCCTTTAACGCTCAAGAAAAGATACGGGAGTTTTCAGAGAGAGAAAACGGGGAGTAAGAGAACCAGGTTCAGTTTTAGCCCAGCTGAAAGTCTCTTATGTATTAAATGCTGTATATTTTTTAAAGGCTTGGTTCTTGCATCCTGCGGTAGTTAGAATTGAGATTATTTAAACCTTCTTGCTTGTGCTCAGACACTGAGCAGTCCTGCATTTCGGGTGCCTGCTCTGGACATGGTGCGTGGGAATTTGGGAGCTGTTTCCCTGTGTGGCACCGGGTGATCCTTGCCTGGAGGGAGCCCTGAGCCTTCTCTGGAGCCTCAGCACTGGCACCACTGCTTCCATCCCCTTCCCATTCGTTTGCAGGAGGATACAAAGCCCTTCAAAGTGCATTCTCCTGTTACACAGACTAGTTACACGCAGGATACCATGACAGGAAAATAAAAGATGGTGGAGAACTGCATTGCTGCCTCTCCTCCTTTTCCTGTTCTGCCCTGAGAGCTGTTCCCAAACCATCTGGGAGTGGGCAGGACTGGCACAGGTGCCAGAGCTGTGCTGAGGAGCAGCTCCCTGACCTCAATCCTGAGGGTGAGGTGGCAGTGAATTCCCTGCTTGTGCATTGCTAAGGAGTTTCCAGTTGATCCCTTCCCTGGGGAAGGAGCTGTGTCCCCTTGAGGCTTAAGGCTGCTCTCAATAATTAATCCTCTGGGTCTCTGTCCTCCGGGAGAGATGAAAGGACTGTAGAAGGCTACCATGTTACACCTGATAAAGGAAGTCATTAGTGAGGCTTCACATAGTCACATAAATTAAAAACACTTGCATCCTCTTTCCTTAATAATAGATGAAGCCTTTAGGATTAGAGGGTTTGGGGGTTTTTTTAAGCTTTTCTAGTTGTTTTCCCCCTCCTATGTGAGTAAAATTCCTTTTCACATAGTTTTACTTGCCCCTAAATACTTTGTTTTTCCAAATTGCCCCATTTTTCCTCAGTTTCTGTATGAGATTTGGGGAGAGGGCTGGTAGGGTAAAAATGTTTTAAACCTCCCCATGGTCTGAAATTTGTAATTACAGTGAAGATGTGGGGCTTGTTCTTCCAAATCCTTTTGATTTTAGAGGTGAGGTATTTCTGTGGCTGAACAACTTTCATTTGTAGCTAATTATCTTTTTAATGAGCATAAAACTTCAGCTGTTGGTAGGTGAAGAATGTTTGAATGCTCATAATCCAGGAGACAAAGTTTGGAATGGCTGTTTCATTTTTTTTTGTTTTGCCCACGCATTTGATGATACCAGAACACTGTGACCAAATTCCTGCTCTGTCTTTTTCTGTATTCCAGACTGGTGGTGGTTTTTGCTGAACCTCTTTGGTTTATTTCCAGGTATAATGGATCCCTCCCCAACGGCGACAGGGGACGCAGGAAAAGCAGATTTGCCCTTTACAAGCGACCGAAGGCAAATGGGGTCAAGCCCAGCACTGTTCATGTCATCTCCACTCCTCAAGCATCAAAGGTATGGGACAGGGGGGCAAATCCTGATGGTCCTGAGTGGAAATTCCTCCTGTGTTAATGTTGTTTTGCCTCGCTGTCAGTTTATTCTGTTACAGAATCACAGAATTAACTGGGTTGGGGAAAGACCTTTGAGATCATCACATGGTTGGTAGGATACATTTGTTTTAATGAAGTGCAGTGGATTTTCTTTCTGTGGGTATATAGCTTTAATTTTAATCCAATTACCTCTTTAAAATAGTCTGCAACCTCAGGTGTGAGATAATCTGACCTTCCTGCCCCTATTCAAGAAGATGACTGTTTTGTCTGAGACATACAGTAATCAGGTGATAAAAACACAAAAAATGTTTTCATTTCTTTCTCACTGGAGTGATATTTCTTTTCCTCTTCTGGAAGATAACTGCTGACATGCCATAAAAAATGTCATGATCCCTTTGGGCCTTTCATTTTTGTTGCTAATAATGGTGCCGTACAAGTTTGTACCTGAACTTCAGTGTGGGTGAAGGAGGAAAAATAGTCAATATAGTAATGTATAGAAAGAGGTGTCCAGGTCAGAGTTCTGGTGGTAGAATATATGTCAAGCTTCATAAAGTCATGGATCTTCACACTTCTCAGGAGTGTGTTGTCTACCCTGGACCAAGAGAAGAATTGTTGTTGAGTAGTTTGGGATTGTTTTCTAGTATACAACATACACGGTATACCAAGAATTATCAAAATATAAAATATCAGAGCTTGTTTTCTTTGAAGGATCCTTTGTATGGGGCCTGTGCAGACAAATGTGGGGGTCTTTTGGATTAAAACTTTCTATGAATAATTTTCAGTGTTTCTATTCTCAGAATGAAAGCTTTTGAGAGTTGAATCTTCCTGATGAAATCAGCCTTCAAAATAGACCTGTGGTATATGTTTGTATGTTGGTAATTCCAGTCTGCTGCTTAAAATGTAACAATTGAGGGGGGAAAAAAGTGTTTTACGTATTGGGTGGAAATACACACATGTTCTCACTGGATAATCTTAAGCATTTAGACTGCAGATAGTATTTTGGCAGTTGAGTTGCAAAATATTTAAACACCTGGCAGACAGCACAAGGAATCTGGTTAATGTTCATCTGTGGTGTTATTGTAAAGCAGATGAAATATGTGTGCTGTACAAATTAGTGCCCTTATAAAGATAGCACAGGGCTGGGGCATGAGAGCCCGTCCTCTGAGGATTTGGGTTCAGGTAGATGTGTCAAGTTGAGTTTGTTCTTTTGCCCTTTCTCTGAAGCCTTATAAAAAAGCTTTTGTGTGTTGGCATCCCTGTGTGGGGCAGGGCTGGTGGATGTGCCAGAGCAGGGATGCAGAGGATCCTCAGGGAGGGCTCTTTCCATGCAAAGAAAAGACACTTATTTTTACCATGTTGTTGTAGGCTTTCCTCACACCTTGGGCACCAGAACCCAAATCATTTTATTACTAAGAGTGGTTTCTGCCACGACTTGTGTAAATGATTGCAGAAACACAGACTGAGCTGTGTAGTTTTCTCAGAAAATAAAAGTGCAGCTTGACCTCAGAAGTTTGGTTCTGCTCTCAGTCTTTCAAGTCTCACTTGTATTTAAGGAAAATAAATCAGTGGGAACAGGATATTTACGAGTTTCTTCCTTCTGACTTTTCAGATATTAATTTTCTGATTTGCTCTGCTTGTCTTGTCACTGCAAACTGAATCTTTGCATGAAAAGACACATGTTATGTTTATAGTTTATATGTTTATAGTACTGCTGTTTTTTGAGTGGTTGGTTTAGCAGAGGTGGGTACAGCACTGACTGTCTCCGTTGGTTTTGTCTCTGACATGGATGCTGGAATGGTTTTGTGCTAATTATATTAATGCAACGGCTCCTGAACTGTAGCTGTCACCAGATCCAGGTTGGTGTCAGCCTGAAAACTGCAGTAGATGGCAAGAGGCTGCTTGTCATGTTCCATTGTCCCTGCTGTGCAGGTGTCAGGGACAGCTGGAGCAGCAACAGCTTCAGTAGTGAATTTAGCTGAGCTAATTGCATATGAATCAGTGCCTTTTGTTTTTAGCACTGAGCACTTGTTTTTTGCCCCTCTGCCTTCTGAGGTGCTGGAGAAAATTTAGAATTGTTTGGCCTTCTGAGGGTAAATGGGTGTGTTTGTGGGGAAAGAACACATGGGGTAAGTCAAGTTTTTTCAGAGTATCGTTAAAATACAGTGGGGACTCTGAGACTTCTTTAACTGTGTGTGAATCTCAGGATTTTAATAATCCCCTTTGCTGAACCCAGAGAGTTTGTTTCAATATGATCATGTCCCAGGAGAGGCCGTTCCTTGCATTGGCTTGGATTTCATGAGGAAGAGTCATTCATCAGTCAGGATCATAGAATCTATGAGAACCTTCCTCTGACCACCAAACTCGTAGGTGTCAGTTTGTTACCAGCTCATCAGAACATAGTTAGGGTTGCTGATATTGATTTTTTTTTCAAGCTACTGGAGCTGTTTAATAAAGTCAAAAGGCAGCTGTAATGTTTATTTTTGTTTGGTAGAGTTGTGTGAATGGTTGTTTTCATGCCCGATATTTGATGCTGTGAAACTCGTGTCTGTTTGTGTCTGAAATCATTACAGAGTTTGCTTGTGCGGAGACTTTGCAGTAAGTGCTGAACTCAAGTGAGGGGGGGATGTAAGATTTCAGAATAATCACCTGGGAATGGTGGGATGCTGGAGTTTCAGAGCCATCACCAGCTCCTGGTTGGATGTTGTTGGAGTTTTCTGTGGAACAGTGGGAGAGAACTCCCCCAGTCCCATATCAGTGGGCAGCTGGCATTAACACTGGGGTTACTGGTGTTACTGGGCACCAACTGTGTAATCCCCCATGACTTCAGGTGTGCAAGCATTTAGATTTCTCTGTTGGTTTCCAATGCTTTGGAGTTACTTCCGTGGCTGTGAAGTTTAGAGAAGTGAAGAAGGAGCTTCACGTGCATTTGAGTTACTTGAAATGTGACACTGGGCAGCATGGGCTGTTTTCAGGAGCATTCCAGGATTCCTTGGGATTGCTCTGGAAGTATGGCTGAATTCTGCTGGAGCAGCCTGTATGGGATTTAGGCCCTTCCAAAGTGTATTAAGTCAATGGGCAAGAGAATATTAACTACTGAGCCATGGAAATATTCCTTTCTAACAAGGGAATGCTGGGCTTTGGTGCCTGAGCATTGCATTCTTAATACTGACTCCACAGAAGACTGAAAATACCTTTTGGATTTCTGCAGACTACAAAACCCCCACCTTTAATACCTTTTTACGGTGGGATGTCTTGGTGTTTGTTGTCTGTCTGTCTGAAGATCAAAGTTTTCCTTTGGTAACCTGTGGTAGATAAAGACAACCCATTGTCTCCTCTCTGAAATGACTATTTCAAGCTGGCTGGGGAAGATCTCCCTGACTTCAAGTCCAATTACCCACCGAGTTGGCTTCTGCTCTGTGCTGTCACAACAGCAGCTTGTGTAGTCACTGGCTCCTGCAGCTCAAATCAAGTTTCCTGCTGCTACTGGAGGAGAACAAAATGCAGCCATAGGAATAATTATTGGGGAGAGAGCTGCAATTTGTGCTCTGAGTGGCGAGAGAAAATGAAAGGACAAGATTCTTGCGCTTGGTTATCTACTGGAGGTATTGCATCTGCTTTGATGTACTTGGAATGGGGAGTGAAAAAGACCAGAATCCTTTTGGCACCGGCAGCTTTTTGGGGCTCATTGTGAATGAGAGCTGTGGAGCTCAGCTGCTGTCAGGGGGATGCTGGGTCTGTCAGTGGCTTCTCTCTTGCCTGTTGGGGCTTATTTATGGTCTAATCAGTTCATGGAGCACTAATTTATTCTGAAGTGACTTAATCACACAGGTATCTCCAGGGTCCTGGGCTGTGCACAGGCAGCTTTTTCGTGGCTGATCACACTTGATCTGCTTGAGTGATATTTTCCTTGGTGTAATGTCCTTTTCCTCTATTAAATGAGCATCGTCTTAACATGCTCCCTATCCCTGTGCCCTTCAAATAGCAGGGAATGGGTAGACACATGAAAATGGTTGGGCCAATTGCCCTAGTAGGGATTAACAAATAACAACCATGACTTGGTTTGAAGCCTTCCTTCATGAGCTTTTGGGACTTACGGAGCAGAATTCATGTCAGAGGTTTTGGAAAATCATTTTACAGTGTTTTCTAACAAAACCCAGATGTTTAGTGAAGGAAGGGGAATTAAAAATTGCTGAGGACTACAACAATTTTTTTTTTATGACTTTAATGTTGCTTTTTGTTTTTGTGCTCTCCCTTCAAAGGGTAAAAAAAGATGAAAAAACACTTGTACAGGAGATGGCAGAGCCACTTGTTTCACTGAAGATAAAATTTTCAGAGCTTGAGCTTAATGGAGCATGGCTTGTTTAAAGCTGTCTGGTTCCAGTTTGACTGGCTCCTGCATCTTCACCACCGCTTTTCAGAATTCGGAGTGGAAATTTTGGACCACCACTGTAGGGCTGAAGCTCTGTCCTGTTTCATGTTTATTCTGTTTGGGCTCTTGGCTGGAATGGATCTGTTCTTGGGAGTGCAGGTCTCCTGGGAGCTGGGCTGCCAGTCCATGGAGCCACATGGACTGAGATCCTCTTTGTCCCTGCCTTTGGAACTTGCTCTTGGGGGAAAATTATCACTGCAAGTTGATATTTTACCAAGGAAAGTTCTCTGTAGAACATTAGAAATTGATGGTGCTGTGCTGTCCCAGGTATTTGTGAGGCTGTGCTGGAGCAGAGTTGGGAACAGCCTGACAACCACAGCCTGAACAACTATTGGAGTATGGGACTGTCATGGTCTTGTAGCACAGGGATTCCTCCTCTCTGTGTAGGTTGTTCGATGCTCAAAAGAAAACATTGTGACAAGAGGAACGTGCAGCTGGTGGCGGATATACTTTTCCTGTTATCTCAAACTAACGTCCAAATGAAATTGTCTTAAGTGGATGGAATGTTGTGTTTTGGAAACATCAAGCTCAGGCACAGCAGTGTGGAACAGCTCTCCTGGAACAGGGGAGTTGAAACTGCAGGAGTTGGAACTGCATCAAAGAGGAGATGAGACTCCTCTGCTCCAAGGCTTTGTTGAGAGGGGCGAGTATTTTGAATACACAGAAAGCGGTTCAAGCTTCATGGGCCAACAATAACTTTTCAGAGGAATAAACAGCTGCTACTCCTATTTTACAAATTGGAAAATACTTGTTTTCTAGAGCACTCCGAGATTTTGTTGGAAAGAACACGATCTAAATATTTCTCTTTTTGGGAGTCTCTTACGACTCCATCTGTAAAATGAGCAATGTTGTCTGTTCTCCCAGTGAAGGACCAGAGGGGTGAGTCTTGTAACATCAGGAAATTCCTCTTCCCACTGTCTGTAGGTCTCTTGTCTGAGACATGTTTATGCTTTCTTTCAGATGCAGGATTAGTGTGTTTTGAGATCCTGCTGTTCTGCTCCCACTGGAGACCAATCCCCTCACAAATATTTTAGGGGAGAACATGGAGTACTTCATCCTGATAATCTCTTTTGAAGGGATGTATCCCCACGAAAGTGCTTGTGGTGGTGCTTCATTTACTGCATGCTCCAAGCCCTTCTGCTCATGCAGAAATTCCCTGGCAGTCATAAAGCAGTTGAGAATTCCTCAGCACTATGGGTTTGCTTCTACAAGATTATTATATTTTTTTTCTTTTTTTGTCCTTCCTTGAAAGCACACGAGTCTGCCCACTGGGCACCCGTCAGAGCTGGTACTTAGCTGACCTCCTGTGTGTGCTGTGTACAGACTTGCCTTTAAATTCTGCATGTCTCTTGTCCATAGTGATCCTGCCAGTACTTCAGGAACTTCTGGACTCTGCAGATGCCTGGTGCGAGATAATGTGTGTGGCAATGTATACTTTGGCCTTCTAATTTCAGTGACAGCAGATGCCTATCCCTGGCTCGGTGGAGCTCGTTAAAGCTTGCCTGGCTGTTCAGGGCTCCATCCTCCTCCAGCTCCACGGCAGCCTGAGCACCGAGTTTTCCCAAGGACTGATGGATGCTTCCTCCTCTGCTTTTTGATACCAGCAGGCAGGAAGGAGGGCTGGCACTCCCAGTCAAGCTGGAAAACTGTGGACTTGGTGCCCTGAGGTCAGGATTCCCCTGGAGTTCTCTCTGGTGGTGCTGGCCTGGCACTTCACGGAGAACAGGACAAGTGTCTTGGTGATCTGTCTCAGACTGGGCTCCTCCACAAGTGTTACATTCTCTGCCTTGGGTGTTGGCAGCTTCAGTGGTTCCAGAGATTTCCCTGGGAACCCCCCTGTTTTTTGACTTTAAGATACTGAGAGATCCTTTTCTCTTTTGCCCAAACCCAGGGTAAGAAAAGGGGAAGCCAGTACAGGTTTTGATGTGTATGTATTTAGTTTTCTTTCATGGGTCTCCTGTGACCAAAGAAATTTTGGTGCCAGGGCCTGTAGCTTCACAATTTCTCTTCTCCCAAACTTTGCAACTGATTGAAGGCTTAGATGTCAAAGCAGCCCCAGTCCTGCTCAGCTTCTGTGTGTGATGATGTTGAGCAGAGAAATCTGAAAAGAATGTGGACCCTTCCTGCCAAGAGGACACAGTCTTAAACTGCGTCAGGGGAGATTTAGACTGGACATTAGGCGGAACTTTTTCACAGAGAGGGTGATCTCTCAGTGGAATGGGCCCAAGGAGGTGGTGGAGTCACCATCCCTAGAGGTGTTTAAGAAAAGGTTGGATGATGGACTTGGTGGCATGACCTAGATATTAGGCTAGTGTGTTATAGGTAGGATGGTGTGTTGGTAGCAGGATGGCAACAGGTTAGGTAACAGGTTTGGCTAGGTTAGGTAATAGGTGATAGGTTGGACTCGATGACCTCTATGGTCTTTTCCAACCTTACTGATTCTGTGATTCTGTGATTCTGTGATGTATGGGTGGACCTAAGCTGATCACTCAGGTAACAACCAACCTCTCTTTGAAGCTCTTCCCTTCACAGTATTTCGCCTCTGCATCTGTTTAACGTGTTCTCCTCCTGAGTCCAGAATTCCAGATGTATGGTTGAGGGAAGGTGTGAGGGAGAGATGCTTTTCTTCGTGGTTGAGGTTTTAGAGTGCTTGGTTATTAAAGGAAAACTTTTTGTCTGTGTTGCATGAATGCAAAGAAATAGTGTGAATGGTCGGAGAAACCAGTTATGGGCTGATTTCTGTAGCTGGCACGTTGGAGACGCTGTACTTTATGTAGCCAAACCCTACCAGCTTTGAATTTTCTACAAAGGCCTGGAGGAGATGTTGAATGGGACAGTGACAGCAAACCCACAAAGGCAGGAAAGAGGCCTGAAAGCAACTTGGGGGAGGCTTTTGTGGAGTCCTTTTGACTCCCAGCCTTCCTGTGATGGCATTTGCCATTGGAAACCTCAAACAATAGGCTGCTGTGGAAGACACGCAGAAATTCTTCCTCCTCCCCGGTTTTTTGCCTTTGGTTTTCCCCAGCTTGTCATCCCTCCTCCAGTCCCCCAAAGGCTCTCCCTGTGCTGAAGGTCAGGGCTGAGGCAGTGCCTTGGTGGTCCAGGTGGGAGGCAGGCGGGAGCAGGGCTGACCTCGCCTCGGCACACGGGCAGCTGCTCCCGGTTTGTTCCAAAGGAAAAGCTGGATTGTGAAACTTGTAATAGCACATAAAATGTTCTTCCCAGCTCATCCCTCCTCCTCAAAGCTCTCTCAGATCTCACTGTTTGGTGTTTTGTCACAAAGATTGACTCTGTTGCTGCTCGAGCGTAATAAATAAACTGTGCAAGTCAAAACAAAAATGTTTGCGATTTTGTGCAAGAGACAGCTCTTGCTAAATATGTTAAAATATCAGTGTCTTATGCTCTTGGCTGTTACTGGGAAGGTCTAACTGGTTTCCTTGTTTAAAAATATCTTGGGTATTTAGTATTGTCTCTCAACATCTTTGTACCATACCCAGATCCTGCTGGGGTTGAGAGTGTTGCTGTGTCATTGTGGGGTCTATGAAAACACAGGGCTCGTTCTGAGGAACCTTTTTTTATTTTTTCCTGGACATATTAGAAAAGGATTTTATGAAGAAAAAAAGCTGCTTATCTATTGAGTTCCTTTGGATGTGTGGGTTGACTCAGGGTCTCACACAGGTGGTGAAAAGATCAGGCTGAGTTCAGGTGGCCCCATTCATTGTTCTTTCAAAACTTCTTTTCAAAATTGCTTTTTCAAAACATTGCTCATTCAAAACTTTTCCAGAAGTGTTTTGGTCAAATGCCTGTGATGTACATATTTGGATGATGCAGTGTATGTTTTAGAAATGTTTAACAAATATTTTTCCGAACTGGTGTTACGGGTTTTCCCATGGAAATACTTCAGGGATTGGGAAAATAAAAAGATATTCCAGTTGTTTGAGAATGTTGGATGTTTTTAAGAGAATTTGTAGGTTTAGATACTAAACTCTGTAGCCAAAATTTATTGGAGTAGGGTTTATAAGTCCAGTGTATGTTCTGTGTTTTGTAATTGTACCAATATTGGGCATTGGACAACCAGCAGTGCTTTCCCATCCATTATTTAAACCCTTTGGCAGATCCTTAGTTCTGTAGGATTAATCCTACTCTTTGCTGGTATGTGCGGACTTCCTGCTGTCCTGTCTGCTCTTGCTTTAGTTCCAGTTTTCCCTCCCTTTGTAAACTCTTGCTGTTCTGTGGTGGGGAAGCAGTGGAATTGCATCTCTTGATTCTGTCACCTTAAGGAGGGTTTTCCCTTCCTGCAAATCTCTCTCTCTCCAAATGAAGATGTCCTGACTAAGATGTAAAGGGAGGGTCCTAAATTTTCTCTGACTGCTCAAGAATTCTTTGTAGAAAATCCTCTGATTTAAAATTTAGCCAGAATGGTGAATAAAAATCCTATATATGCAGAGCAACTACAGATGACAGAGAACACCATATAACGTGACAGGGTGAATGCACTGAGGTTTTTCCAGGCTGAAGCAGTCATGGATTTTTCCTTGGTGCCAATGAAAGTGACCACAATGAGCCTTAAAAACACAAAACCACTTTAAAATGGGAGTTAGAGGCATCCCACGAGGTCAAAGGCTTGGAGGGTTTCAGAGAAGCCTCTGAGAAGGACAAGATTTGGAATACAAAATGGGAGGTGTAACAGTCCTGCCTGGAATTGCTCTGGGTGAAGCACTTAGCACAGAATTGCTGATGTAACCCTGCCCGAAGGAGACTCCAGAAGGACTTGTCAAACATCCCCTGCACACAAACCTGCTACATCTTGGGAACCTCGTGTAATCTCTTGTCCTTCAGTAATTTTTCTGCCAAAAACTTGTGTCTGCAGAATCATTTTTTCTGTGCTCCTGCCAAGAGTCAGGTACTCTTTGTTTTGAAGTCAAGGAATTCGTTTTCAAGGAAATGTCATGCCCAGAACCATTTGTTAATTGTGCATAGCCTGTCTTTTAAAGCCGTGCTTTCTTGGCTTTCACTTGCCAGCTTGTGAATTGTGCTGTCAGCTCCAGTGAAAGTTCCTAAATCACAGATAGCTCGAGTGTATCGAATCAACCCTTCAGTGTTCCAGGATTGTTCCAGCCTTGTGTTTCTCAGGCTGGATTAAAAGGAAGGAGAGGGAGCACTTGGGACACTTGTTACAGGTATATGAATGTCTCTTCTTTATCACTTGTGTAATTTTTTCCCGTTGTGTATCAATGTGTATTTCAAGTGAAGATAAAAGGTCGGTTTTCTTTAAAAACGAAATACCCCTCATTCAAATATCATGTGCTCAGTGTCATCAGACTGGCCCAACTCTGCACATTGATTTGCCACGTGGTTTGCTGCTTCTGTGCTTTCTTTATTTTGTCCTTCTTTTTTTGTTTGTTTATGCATTGATAACTGAAATAGAGTGTTAAAGAAGATTTCCAAACTATTGGGAGGGGCTGTAATTCAGTTGCAACCCTTTCTCATGAAGCATCTCGCTGCTTTTAACTCTGTTTATTTAGTATCTGCTAACTATTGCCAGTATGATGATGGAATGCTCTTTCATGCTGACCAGGGGAAGACTTGGAGGGGAATAAGAACCACTTTGGATGGAATTTGCCAAGATGACTCTGTCAACAGCAAGAAACTGTGCAAAGTGGGAAGGCCAAAAATGTGCTAAATGTTTTGGCATCATATTAATCTAATCTGTGATTGTGCCTTGCTGTGCTGGTTCTCTATTAATAGTTTCTTATGCTGACTCTGTTTTGTTTCGCATTGAAGGGAAAACACTTTGCCTTTAAAATGGGGATGGTGGTTGTATTAAAGTGCTTTTGGCAGAAGCTGAGGTTGGTGCCTGTCTGGTTGGTCAGTGGTATGTGCAAACAGAGTGAAGACTTGCTCTCTGATGTGGTGTTGGGGGAATTGCTGCAAAGTCATGAGGTTGAGACTTTGCCAGGGTTTTGAAGCATCAAAAATAGGGGCCGAAGGTGTTGCATTGAACTCTTAAATGATTGACATAAAGATGGGGCTGTGATATAGTTGTGGAAGAACATATTCTGTGAACTTTTTGAGAGGATACAGAAGCTTGTGCTTTGTCTTGTTCCCCTTGTGCATTGTCTCCTGTGCCTCTTACGAATGCAGACATAATACAGAGTGTGAAGGGGGCATTTGATGTTATAACAGAATATCCTAAGTTGGAAGGGACCCACCAGGATTATCAAGTCCAACTCCCAAGCTAATGTGGGATCGAACTCACAACCCCAGAGCTGTGGACATAACCTAATTCTCTGTCCCATCGTGCCATTATCTAGACCATGTCACTGAATTCCTCATCCAGTCTCCACCGACTCCACCACTTCCCCGGGCAGACCATTTGAATGAGGGATCACCCTTTATCACAGAATCACACAGAATCACAGAATCAGTAAGGTTGGAAAAGACCATAGAGATCATCAAGTCCAACCTATCACCCGTTACCTAATCTAATCTAACCTGTTACCTAACCTGACCTGTTGCCATCCTACTACCAACACCTCATCCTACCCTAATATCTAGGTCATGTCACCAAGANCACTTGGACTTGTTTAAATCTCATATTATCAGAATCTGCCCATCTCTCCAGCCTGTCAAGGTCCCTCTGAAAGGCCCTTCTACCCTCTGGCAGTTCAGCATTTGCCCCCAGCTTGGTATCATCTGCAAACTTTGCTGCTGATGGACTCAATTCCCCTGTCCCTGTCATCAATAAAGATGTTGAACAGTGTGGGACCTAACACTGACCCCTGTGGGACTCCACTAGTGACCAGCTGGATGTGGCACCATTCACCAACACTCTGAGCTCGTCCATCCAACCAGTTCCTAACGCAACACAGAATGCTCCTACCAACCCACGCTCTGAGAGTTTCTCATGGGAAACCGTGTCAAAGGCTTTGCTAAGCTCCATGAACCCGACATCCACAGCCTTTCTATGGTCAACCAGCCGAGTCACCAGTTCATAAAAGGAGATCAGGTTGGTCAGGCAGGACCTATCTCTCCTAAATTTGTACTGACTAGATCTAATGGGAGAAAGTCCTGCTGTTACTTTCCTTCCCTCTGCCATCACTTGCCTGTCTTGTGCTGCTCCTACTCACTGTTCCCTCACTGGGAAGTGACAGTGGCAAGTGAGGGACACCAGGAGTCTTGAGGTTGGTTTTAATTTCTTCTGGTTGGCCTGTCAGTGAGAAGCCTTTGAGCTTTTTAGGAAAACATTGCTGAACATTTTCTTTTTGGAAAGAAAAATGTTAAAACTGTACTCCCGGGGTTTGAAAAGAGAATTTTCCTTCTCGTTTTGCATTTAATATATAAAACATGTATGCACTGTGCTTAGCACTCGCTACTGGTGCAGAGCTTTGCTCCTGCTGGAATACATAAAGTAAAACTTAGTCCAGGAATTGTGAGATTTGATGTGTCCCACTTTTCATTTGGAACAATAACACTTGCACTGTGTTGATCCATCGCTTCTTGTTGGTAGCAGTTTGATTTTTATTCCTTCTCTCTTGAGCTGGCAAAATGAGGAGCTTGTTTTTGCCATGGCAGGTTTCCTTGGTCTCAACACAAGTTGTGGCGGTGCAGGAGCAGAAGGGGAGGGGATGTGTTGACAGAATATTCCATATAAAATTAGATCTGGAGAAGACTTTTAGTCATCTAAAATGTAGAACTACAAATTGTTCTCTTTAATCATTTGTTTTGAATGCCTGTGTTCAGGAAAGTGGTTCAGAACCCTCGTGGTTCTGGCTTAAGGCCGGAAATCTTCGCTGGCTCCCTCTTTGTGAGTCTTCATGAATAAATAGATCTTAACTTTGTAAAGCAGGAAACAGTTGTGTTGCTGTTTTGTTCACGTTTCCGTGAAGGGGAATCCTGAGTAATAAACATGACTCTGTAATTAGAATATTAGTTACACTAGATTAGCCCTTCTTTTTACTGAAAATCAGTGCTTTATCTGCTTTGCTAAGTGAGAGGCACAGAGACAAGCACTAAAAATTACATGTTACAGTTGACTTCAGACTCTTCTGCTGTCTGTGTTTTCCGTGGTACCGGGGCCTTTTTGCTACTGAAGGGGAAAATGCAGGATACGTGCTGTTCTTTCATAGCTATCATTTCCTCCAAACTATTATTATTTTCCTTGGAAGCTTCTCTGAGCAGAAGGTGTCAGTCATGTGTCTCAGCACTGATTTGTGATCTCCTGGTGTCACAAATAAAATGAATTTACCCAGAGCTGGGCTGAATTTCAGCTCCTTTTTCCTGTAGTGTTTGCGCTGGAGAAGCTTCGTAGTAACAGCTCAGCTTTTTTTTTTTACCTCCAGGAGGAACATTCTGTCTTTTGTTCTTACAACTGGAGCCTGTTGTTCTTCTCTGGGTGGGGGGATTTTTTTGTTTGCTTTTAGCTAAAAACAAAAATCCCGAATTAATTCGTGGGAGGCTGTTTGAACATCCTAACACGAGTTGCTCAGGTTGATGAAGCCGCAATTATCCCAATCTTTGTACTCCCGTGGGGCTTCATTACAGCAGCTCCTCTCTCCCTGCTGCTGTGTCCCAGCAAGGTGAAGTTCAGGATTCGACAGACGCAACAAATTCGTGTTTTCTGGGTGTGGAGTATTTCATCCCTGCTGATGGAACATCTCACTGGCTTTTTTTAATCTTTTTAAGCTGCTGTTGTAGTAACAGCAGAATCTGTGGGAGTTCCCACAGACCTTCTGGTGTTGGAACCGACTTGTTTGATAGTGATGTGGCCAAATCAGCTCCTTCACCTCCATCAGCCAAACTCAGGGACGATTCCACCTCTGGAATGGCTTTGAACAGCTCTTTCTAATATTGCTGAATGCAGTTTGACAGGCACGTAATGCTTTAACTCTTGGAGCCTTATGATGGATTTAAGCAGGTTTTCCTGAAGTTTTAGATTTGCTGATCCAACCCCGAGGGCAAAGACTTAATGCTTCAGACCCTCCGGAATGTTACATGTGTTAGTAACATTTTCCTCCTCAGGTAGTGCTTTGGTTTTTCATCACACTTCGACCTCCTTTCATTTGACAATTTTAGCTGTCAAATCTGACATTTGAGCTGCAGATGCTTTTGGTTACAGACCCAGAAACCTGTCTTCTTAGGTTTATAAGATTGTCTCAGTTGGGCACCTGGTATTTCAAGCCCCTTTAAATGATGCATTTTAAAGAAATGAATAAATGCTGGTTTTTTGTTTTGTTTTTTTTTTTTTTTTGCTTATTTTAGTGGAACATAGTTCTTTTTCCATAGTGCATATAATGATATCTTTGTCAGCATTTAAGTATTGAGTGCAAGTCAGGGCAACCTGAATGCATTTGTAGCTCCTTGTTAAGGGAATGTCTGTGTAACACTATTTTGAAAAGAATGTACTGAAGTAGCTGCCTGCAATTCACGGTGCTCTGTGCCCGGAAAGTGAGCGTTAACTGTTGTTCACTATTTATTTTTAGAAACAGAGGTGATGCGGAGAGGTCTATTCAAAATATTTTACTTAAAAGAGAGTATGTCAATAAATAGATTTGGCAGGATGAGATCCTGGCTTTCCCAGGTGATCTCAGCAAGGAGGAAGGGCAAAAAAGTACCAAGGCCAGTGAGAATTAAATGTTCTGGTGGTGTGCAGTATTTTTTTTTTCCCATTCCAATGGCAGATTATATGAAGGGTGACCTTGGCATTTGGGAAGTGGGATTGTCGTCTGGGTTGAAGGGAGAACAGTCTGTGGTGAGTGTGTTAAGCAGCACATGAGAGAAGCTGGTTGTGGTCCCAATGAATTCCTTGCTTGCCTGTGGAATAATCTGGGGCATCTCTGCCGTCATTTGAAGTGTTCCCCGAGGATTTGTGTAAATGAGGTGTTGTCGCGATAAAAGGAGCTTTCAGAAGGTGTCTGGGGGAGTAGTGAGGAGGAATGTGGGATTCTGCAGTCCTTGCTCCTGTTCATGAGGAAAGGATCAGGAGCTGGCAGTGCCATGGTCTGGCTCCTCACCCTTTTCTGGGTTGGATTGGTTTCTTTCCTGGAGTTAAAAGTGAGGAAAGAGGCATTGTGGTGTTTGCTGGGAACAGGAGGGAATTTTTCCTGTTTCCTTCCCAAAGGGAAATGAGCACAGTCAAGGTTGTCCCCCACCTCTCCAGTGCCTTTTCATCCCTCTTGCCACGTGTGGTGCCTGTGTTTGGGGATAAAAGCAGAGCTCTGTGTGTGTGTGTCTGCCCACTGCAGGGGTTACAAGGTGAGTCCTGGGTTATTGAGCACTTAATAGAAGGAACATTTTCTAAATGAGTGTTTCCTGAGGGGCTAAAGAGAGATGGTGAGAGCACCCGCTGGCAGGTAATTTCTGACTGGAGTGACAGCACTGGGGGATTCCTGGAGAGTTTTAATGGCCTGCTAAGAACCTGGAAAGGCAAACTGGCTGATGAGGGAGCCGAGGTGAATTTCTGTGGCTCCCTGTGCAGGTGGGAATACGGTGCTGGGGAGCACAACTCCACGGATGAGCCCTGTTGTCAGTAATCTACTGATTTATGCAGGATCTCAGCATGGAATTTGTCTGATTATGTGCCTCCAGTTAATCCTAAACGAGTGATCCTGGTTCATCTGCCGGGGGATGAGTTTGTGCTGCTACTTGTGGGGACTGTGAGGAATCTTACTGGTTTTAACTGGGAGGCATCAAATAACTCCTGGTGTCCCACACTGTTGGGGGATGCTAGGAAGTGTATGAGGATGGCAGAATAATTTGTGCATTGTGTTTTCCTAACTATTATATCCTGGTATGAAAAGTCAAAAAGAGAGAAATTGGAAAGGAGCTTNTATTGTGTTTTCTTAACTATGCGTTTAAGATTTTATTTTTTTTAGTTAATTATATCCTGGTATGAAAAGCCAAAAAGAGAGAAATTGGAAAGGAGCTTTCTGTGATATTATCTTAACCAGTATCAGCTGGCTATTAATTAATTTAAATCCCAGTCAATTATTTGTGAAATCCAAATTCCTGAGCTGCTTACTAATGGGATTCTGTAGTGCTAGAGCAATTTTCCAGTATTCATCACATGAAAGAAAAGTTAAAAAAAATAACAACCCCCCCCAAAGTAACAAGCCCCACCAACTTCATTTAACAAAATTGGTGGCAGTTCGTTTGTCAGAAGCTGCATGGAGTTGTCTGGATGGCTTGGTGATGCAGGCTTAGAAAAAAGGCACATTATTTATAATTAACTGCAACCAAAATACCAGCAAAGCTGTGTCTTGGAAACCAGAGTTTTCTGCAGTCTGTAAGAGAAATAGATTTTTTTTGACTCGGATGAGAAGGGAACGATGGAATTGTTCAGTCTGTGTTGATGGGGCTGCATTATACAATCCTCTGTTCATTTCTGCTGTCAAGTGTCCAGAAGGATTTGGAAAAGCTGGAGAGGATTCAAACAGGAGTCGCAAAACTGACTTGAAGGAGGGAATGGAGACACTCTGCCTTGTAAAGCAGCAAATGGAAACTGGCAGCTTTAAATGAGCAATTCCACAAGTTCTGCAGCACAGCTCCTCCAGGAAATGCCGTTTCCGTGGTACAGAGTAGCTCTTGGATTTGCTTCTGAACTGCAGCAACTGCCTAGAAATTTTCCCTGACTGCTGTGTGAAAGCTGAAGCTCTTTGCAGAAGCCTGGTTCGCTTTTAATTCAATGTATTTACACCTAATTTATCCATGATAACAACTTGCCATGAAGCAGATTGAAGTATCCGAGCCAAACGTGATGGACTTAAACCAGTGTGGGAGACAACGGGATGACTTTGGACGAGACCTGGCATGGGGAAAAAATTGACATGATTAAGTAATAAAAATCTTAATTATAATTTCTTGAAGTGCTCTTTAGCAGAAAATATTACGTGTGCAACGGCAGTTGGTTATTCTGAGGGAGATGTTCCCTGTTTTTCTTGGAGTTGGGATGAGCGAAGCTGTGGCAGTAATTTGATGTTTGGAGAACGATGGAAAATGTTCCTGTATGTTGTAGCAGGCTCTGTGTGCGGGGTGTGGAACGGGATGTGGAGAGGAATGGATGTTGTAAAACCAAATTAGGGCTGTTTGTGAGTAAATGCCAAAATGGGAGAGTTTCTTTTTTAGGTGTAGAAAATGACAGTGTTTATAGTGACAGGACAGTGTGTCTGTAACGTGGATGGAAAACCTGGGAAGCATTAGTCTGGGAAGATTAAAGGAAGATACCATCTTTATAGCCCATATGTGATTTATAGCTTAAGCTCTGCCTGCAGAGCCATCAGGTTGCAGGGAAGGAGGTGGAAGCTTTCCTGGATGCAGGGAAACCCTCTCAAGCTGTCAGGGCTTTTTGTTCCTGGAGCCTCATTAGAAAAGCACCTTGAGCAGAGCAGGGATTTGGGGGATTATTTGCTCTGCTTACAGAGGCTCAACAATATTCCAGTACCAAAAAAACCCCCTCAAACTGAAGTTTGTATTTTGTCTGGGGAATTGTAAATTTGGGATGATGCTGTATGAAAGTGTCAAACGTAGTTTATAATCAACCACAAATTCCAGTTTATAGCTTCTGCCATCATTTTAAATCCCTATTATCCACACTCGCTGACCCAACGTAACAGTCAGACGGCAAATCTATCAAGTGAAAATAATTTTCCATCAGTTGCCACGTGCAGAAACAGAAAGGTCAAAGAGATACTGTGATAAAAGGTATTCTGAATTACCTAGTGCATGTAATACCTATATTGGTAATAATAGTAGAGGCTGACAGAGCAGGACAGGTTAATGTAGCTGCAAAACCCCCATTTTAGTTGTGAAATATTGTCCACATATTACCTCACTTGTTAATGAATAAATGCCATTATCCCAGAGATTTAATAAAAAGCATTGGAGGGTCAATGCAAAAATAAATGTTTTGATAAGACAAGCCATGCTGGGACAGGGCTTGGAAGTCATGTTGCAGGTGGGACAGATTCAAACCTTTCCTTAGTTCTCTATAGGAGTGAACAGAGGTTCCTCTGCAGCTTTGTGACAGTAATTCTCTAAAGCCAACTGTTTGTGTACAATCTGTATGTAAAAAGGTTTTTGTTGGCTTCAGCTTTGCTCTGTTACATTGATCCTTAAAAACAAGAAATAAATATCTGAACCAGCTTGTGGGGTGGTTGTTACAAAAATGTGTAAGGTTTTTCAATTATAGTTTTATTAAATGTGAATTTGATTATCCTCTTCAGTTATATTGTCTTATGAGAGATTATCCTTTTGAATTTCCATTTCCTATGTTTACTCTAAAAATATCTAAACTCTTAATTATATTTTTTTAATCTGGCTCTTGGTCTGGATTGCCCTTTTCATCTGTTGTCATTAATTAGGTTTCCTGCTGGGTTTTGTAGCTTTACAGTTCATACCTTGTGAAAGAATCAGGTGGACTCAGCGCAGATTCCCACATTAACTACAGTGAACTCCCGACTTTTGCGGAGCATCGGGTGTCCCCACCTCCCACGGAGCCTGTGATCCGCGAAGATAAGCAGCACGTGAATACGCAAGTAAGCCCTGCCCATTGCCCCACCCTCCTCAGCCATGGCGTGCCAGGGAGGCGTTCCTGGCACCTCCTCGCGCCATGTGACCGGTCAGGGGAGCAAAAGGGGGTCTTGTCTGCCTCGTCCCTGCCTGGGGAGTCCCCAGGAATCGGGAGGGGAGGTCTCTTTGGCTGCGATGCCGCTGTGGGGAGTCCTGGGCTTCCACTGTCATCAAGGTGGCTGTGGTGGGCTGAGGAGCCACCGTGGGGCTCTGCCAAACCTCCATGTGGCGGTGGCAGGCTGAGGACCCACTGTGGGGCTGTGCATCCCTCCAAGCAGAACACAGGATGCTCATACCCTGTTTTCACGTTAGATATCAGGCAGATTTGCCCGCCCCAAGATTGCGGCCAATGGGGGAATTGGCAAAAAAGGCAAACTGTGTTTAAACCTGGGGAGTGCGGGTTTAGGGGATCAGAGTGCCCATGGGGGGGGGAATCTGGCTGTCCATTACCCCTCCTCATGCAAGTGGCGAGAACTCAAGCTTCCCTATGCCGAGGAGGAGAGGCAGCCTGTGGAGGGAGCCCCTGAAAGTGGCACCGGGACGCAGTGGCGGTGAGCAGCACAAGTACAACTGAGCTGGGGGTGGTGTGGTGAGCAGAGCACCCTGGCAGCACTTTGGCACGAGGGGCCGGAGCATTCCAGGGCTGTGTGTGCGTGGTGGGCAGGGCTTATTTGCATATTCATGAGCTGCGTATCTTCGCAGGTTACTCTGCACATGCTCAGATGATAATTTTTGTTGAACCCTCAAAGACCAAAACCACGAAGAGCTGGGGGTTCACTGTGTTCCTAAATTACTTTCTTAGCTCAGCAAAGTAGTGACAGAGGTTTTGCAATCTGATCTTCACAGCCACTGCTCTTTATTTTTTTTTAAAAAGCCAATCCATGATTTTTCTGCTGCCTGCATGAGATGATCTGATAATTTATTTGTAGGCAGTGTTTGCTTCAAAGAGTGACTTGTGCTGCTTCTTAATTCACTCACCCACAGTTGAGTTCACTTGCCATTTGCACATCCAGTGTCTGGGGGTTTCCTTTGGTTACTATCCAGATATTCCAGAAGTGTCCAGGAATTTGACTAACATTCGACCCAGAGCCATGTGATTTCAATGTTTTAATTATATATATGTGTCTGTGTGTGTTGTAATTGAAATGAAAGTCGAAATGGGAGTTTTGGGGAGTTGCAGAAGGGAAACTTTTGTTCTTATCTCCAGTGCTTTATACCTGTGGGTGTCTGTCCCAAGACCTGCTCTCAGTAAACTTGTAACGTTGTGGTTTGACTCCGAGATGGGTCAAATACTGGTATTAAAGCTCTCTCAGAAGCCTACATGTGAATTCATGATTTTTTCTTAAATACTAGCAATAATATTGAACACATTTATCATCTTTCTTATGGGCAGCCTGATAATGCTGTGTGTTAAATAAATAATCTTGGTGTCATGGAACTGGGATTCAGAACTGGTAGAAGAATCAACACAGCAAAGATTTTCTTACTGGTTAAAACCTGGTTTAAACAACTGGTTTTAGAAATCAAGTCTTTAAAGACTCCGAATTAAAAACATTATTTGAATCAGTTAAATACGGGGAAACACAGTTATTCTTTATGTAAAGAACTCCCACCCCATCATGCTGTGGGGGAGAAAAGGTCCTTGAAGTGCTTTTTTGCTGGATGTAATTTCTTAAGCCTTCTATATTCTCTATATAAGTGAAGGCTGATTTATCCTAGGAAGCATGGGATAGTCTATAACTACTTAAAACTGTGCCTTGTTTACACTGAGGGCCTGCTAAGTGCATTGTCATTGTTCAGTGGTGTTTCTCAGCATTTATTTCATTCAGCGTAAACCCCCAAATTCTGTCCATCACTGGGAACTAGTCTGTGTTTTTCATGGAAGTAGTGAC
>WEKX01019998.1:246133-349116 GCA_013390025.1 Pitta sordida
CCCCCCCGCCCCCAGTTTTGCTATTACAAGTCTAGTCTTGTGCCCTACCTTTGTATTTTTAAAAGAACCTTTTTGACTGTGTGGTCAGATAATTTGAGTCTCATTACTAAAGGTACATATGGAAAAAACGTGTTAATATGGGATTGAGCTCTGCCCTCTCTTTGGGAGAGGGAGGGAACAGGTCGTATCAGTGGTAAAATCATGTTATATGAAGTGCCGAGCTTCTGATGAGCAGTTCTCTTATCTAACATTACATATGAATGGAAAGCAAGTTGCCTGGAAAGCTCTGCTTTAAATTTTAATAAACTGCAGGAAAAATAAGTGGTAACTCCTGGGTGTGGATGCACAACCTGCTGAAGCCAAATTCCAGGGTTATAAATTTTAAAGTGGATCTGTGGCTTGAATTCTTAAGCTGGCATGATAGATTTAAATTTTTAGGGAAATAAATTTTCTTCCCTTCTCCTGCGTCTGAATCGGTGTGACTGAAAAACGACAGAAGATTGGAATTTGAGAACACAATGGAAATAAGGGGAGCAGAGACCAATGGAGGCGACTAATCCTCTAATTACTTTCTCTGAACACTGGGAATTGGGCTGCAGAATATCCTTCAGTACAATCTAGAGTAAGCTAAATTTATTCCATTCCGAAAGCTATAAAGGGAGGGATTTTGCTACCAGCTCAGAATAGCAATGTGCTCTGGTGGTCTTTATCTGATGGCAGTGGAGCAGATGTGGCTTTGCTCTCCAATGCGCGACTCCAGGCTGGAATTTTCCCGGGTGTTAATTGCCCTTCGCTCACCCTTTCACACCCTGGGGTTTGAAATGTAACTAAACGATTCCATGATTCGGGGAAGGATGGGGGTGAACTCTTTGCTCTGGGCACGGGGGCTGAGGATGTGGCACATTTACAACAGCGTTGGGTTGGACTGACCTGTGAAAAGTTGTGTTTGGCTCCACGCTGGTACTGATTTAGTGGCAGACGTGACCTGTATTTTGGCTCAAGTGCTCTCAGACAGTTCTTTCGTACTTGGCTTTGCTCTGTAATGTAGTGTTGATACTGAAATTTTCTCCAGTCCCTTATTTCACACTGAGCTTTGTAAACGCACAGAATCACAGAATTAGTAAGGTTGGAAAAGACCATNGCTGAAATTTTCCCCAGTCCCTTATTCCACACTGAACTTTATAAACACACAAAGACACTGAGGTTAAATAATGGCTTTCTGGTGAACATCCCTGTTTCTAATGTTGACTGGATTTTGTGAACCTTCTGGCAGCTTGGATGTGACACCCAGGCACAAAATATTCTGATAAATGAATCCTAGATTTGGTTGTAAACACTCTTATACGTAGTTCAGATGAGTGATGGAGGATGGGAAATGGACTTGTTGCTTTCTCACTGTCATTCTTAATTTCCAAGACAGAGTTGCAGTACTGGTTACCACATGTTCCCAGATCTGTGCCATCTTCTGGGGAAAGAAGAGGTGGTATTTTAATTTTTTTTTCCTTGGATAATTGAAAAAAAAGAAAGTTTGGGAATTGGGACCAGCCTTGTTTTCAGTTCTGCACGGATTGAGAGGCAGCACCAGAGGAGTTTACATTGACTTATGTTTTGAAATGAGCTCAGCAGCTGCATACAGAGAGAGGAAAGCTCCTTGCTCCCCACTTGGTAGCAATTTGATTTTTTCAGCTCCTGTGCAGGGGTGTAAATCAGGATTGCATTTATTGCATTTTGACTGCTGTTCAGTGTATTAATCGTGTTGACTTAAATCACTTAAGTAGCTCGGTTAAACACAGCTCAGAGTGTGTGTGTATTTTTAAATATGCTAATTTGTGTCTAAGGAATGTGAGTGAGCTCTGAGCTTGGTGATGTGTATCAATGAGAACGGGAAAGGTTACAGATACTTCTGTTTACTCTGTACTAGCAGAAATGTAAAGAAGCCCAAACTGATCATTTTCCACATGCAAGATGTGTGCCGGTAACTCATGTGCTATTTATTTCTTCTACTTGTTTTCATGAGGGGACTGAGAGGTCAGATCTGTCCTTTCCTCCCTGTAGGAGACACATCCTCCACACGTACCTGCTGCCCCCAAACCCTCTTGCACTGAGAATTTGAAAGGTGGGGTTGACTTGCTTTTTCCCAAGAGCTCCTGTCAGTCATGTTTCTCCAGCTTGGTTCAAGTACCAGTTGAACTATTCTGCAATTATTTATTCTGGTTTTCTGTTGAAAGCCTCCTCAAAGGAGATTGCTACAAAGTCTAGTTTGCAATGACTTACTAGAGTTCCTGTAGGAATCCCAGACCGAGAGAACCTGATTGCTTCTAGGTTTGTTCTGTTGAAAAATGCCTTTTATTGGGATAACATTCCATTATGTGACATCTAGAAAGCAGCTTCTGCCCTTGGATATACTTTGTAAAATAAAACTGCTTTCTAGAAGCACTGAATGACTTTTTAGGAGGAGGAAGTTTGCTTTCTTTTATTTTTTTTTCCTCTTGAGAGGGTTTTGTGCAGCTGCTTAACAGATCCGTTAAGGTAACTGTCTGGAGGGCCTTTGGTTTAATGTAAAATTGACTTGTGTCAGATGCAGTTTATGGTTTCTGGGAGCTGTGGAATGATCTGCAGCCTCTCCTGGTGTTATTATGTCTCTCCCTTGGCAGGCAGGCGCAGATTGGTGCTGGGGGTGCTTTGATTCACAGAAGCATTCACTGCTGATGAGCAGAGTGTACAAATCTCTCAGCCCATGTATGGATAGAAGCCCTTGAGGGGACTTTGTCACTGTATTTTTTTTTTGTCTGGTTTTTAGTTAAGGATTCTAATTTGTGGGTATTTTGTGTGCTTGGCATATCCAAATACATAAGTGTAGCCAGGCATCTGCTGCTTTTGTTCTTGATGTATATAAATGAATTGTAGACTGTTGGCACCAGAATGTTCAGTTACAAACACTGTTGCATCCTTCTCTAATTACTGACATTTTTGGGGGTGTGTCAAGAGTTTTGGGGATGTGATCCAGCTGCAGTGACAAAGTCATGTTTATGCCTTCCTGTTGCAATCTATAGGCTTGTAGCCTTCCAGGAGGAATCCTGCCCGTGGTGAATTACTGCAAGGAGTTTTGGGGATGCAAGACTTGTTTTCCATCAGGGAAGGTCTCACTGGTCTTCAAAAAAGTATCTTTATTATTTGGTTGTAATATGTCTGGATGTGTACATGGAAATCTCCCTGTAATACAGTGTTAGGAAAAAAAAAGGTGGGATTGGGAGGGGAATGACTCACCGATGGGTTAAGAGGAAGTGTTGGTTCACAAGCACCAAAAATTTGTGATGTACAAAACAACCCCTGACCTGCTACGTTATATAGTTGTGCCTGTTGGTGTAAACTGGTGTTTACCTTGAGCTGTTTTTAACCCTTTGGTTTATTAAGGGGAAGAACTTGGGTTGCTTTCCCAGAGCTGGTCAGGAGTCCTGGGTACAAAGTCAGACTCTGGTCCAGGCAGCGGCTGCAAAAAAAATGGTTTGGCCCCTAAACTTCAATCTGTGCGATTTAACAAACACCCACTCTGTGTTTTGAAGATGTTTTGAATACTCACCTTTGTCTGAGGTGTAGGCTGCTCTACATTGTTCCCTGAAAAAACAAAAATACAGTCAAGTGTCTGTCAGCCCTGACCTGGCATTACAGGAGCTGGTCTAGGAAAACTTGGGGAGTTTAACCTCCTTAATTGTTGCAGGGCCCAGACCTGAGAATGGCCTATTTTGCTGCTGTTTCTGGAGGGTAAATGTGTGGTATTGGCTGATTATCTAAAACTGCACACCGAGGCAGATTGAACAAATGGAGAAAATGGTTTAACATCTGCCTGTTGAGTTGATAAATGGTGACTTGCTGGAGTGGTGGCTCCGAGCCCCACACCTGCACTCGGAGCAGATGGCTCTGATGTGCCCTCGAGACAAATGTGCTGCCCCTCCTGCCCCCCCAGTTTCTGAGCTCAGCAGGAGAGGGTACACAGAACAAACCTGGGAAGCTTTGAAAGCCGTAAAAACCTTAAATGTAAACGAACCAGACCGACTGCTGAATTTGTTCCTGCATAGGCGCGGTGAGCCTGCGTGCCTTGAGTTTTGGGGGAGATGGACCTGCATGGAAAGAGGGATGGGTGACCTGCAGGTTCCATCTATCCACTTGTTTTTTGTGGCAGGGATTGCAGACAGTACCTCACACACACAGGTAGTTTTCAAGTGACAAAATTTAATTTCTTTGTGGTGGCACATTTCTTTCCTAAACCCGCAGTTACTGGCTCTTTGTCTTTTTTTGACCATTTCCTAGCACTCGTTTAGTTGTCAGGAAAATATTGACAGCTGAAGTATTAGACACAGACAAGGTGTTAGCATTGGTATTCCAAAAATGTCTGCATAGTTGTAATGTAGACACTTGTTTATAACGAAAGGGAGGAATAAAGGGGAAGGATGAGCTTGTTTGGGAGGCACATGCAGAGTTAAAGACCTGGGCCAGTGATTCTGATTGGTACAGATATTTCAGCCTCTCTCTGGTAGGCACATGAAACCCTTGAGGCTTCCCTGATAATGTCTCTTATTTTCTTTGCAGAAGGCTAGAGGGAAATGAGAGATAATAGCTGTATCAGTAGCCAGAGGTCAGTGTAGATATATTGAAACGTGCTGCTAGAGGAGCAGAGATCCTGGACAATTACTGTTGAGTTTAAGTCGAGTCAGAGTAAAATCACGAACAGCCTTTAGTTAACGTTGTATGAATTGACTTCTGTCTTAATTTGCTTGGAAACTTCCCAAGTGGACGCGTTTTTCTGATGTGGGTAAAATATCTCACGATCATGAGCCTCTGTTGTGTTTTCTTACGGGAGCTCAGTGTCTGCTGGCTCTGGCAGTCAGTCTGTCCAATGTAAATGGCCAAATGTGATGTGTTCTTCGCTTTTAAAGGCTTCCTTCCTTGCTGGCTAAAGCTCCCTTTTAAGTCGCAAGATCTTTTGTCTGACGTCCCTTAGTGTTTCTTGTGTTCCCTTTTTATAAAAGAAGTGGAAGGCTGGCAGCCAAGTAGGAAAGCATTTAACTCATGAAGGCTCTGCTGTCATTAATTTCAGACACGTCACCGTGGTGTCGGTCAGCCTGGCTACCAACAAAGAAAACTAAAGTGTTCCCATAAATCATTTTATTGTCCTAATCCAACCTAATTAACCAAACTAAAACTCCTATTCTGACGGAGCAGCCCTTCCTGTGAGACATCTGCCTCTTTTATTAATGGGTTTTAGCTTTTATTTCTGCTGTAGTGCACAAGAGTTGGTCGCCATAATAACGTTAAATCCCTCTCATGATCTTTGGGGAGCTCTCCTGGCACAAGGGAATGGTTAATTTTAAATTTCCAAATGCGGGGATTTGTTTTTTTCTCTTTTCATTCCTTGGAAACACGGTTTGCAAGCCAGAAGGAAGCAATAAAATCTCTATTTCTAGAAGTGGATTAGACTTGTTCCCTGCAAGCCTTATAAGCAGCAGCCTGAGGGCTGTGATGAGAATTTCGGGATCTGCTTCTCCAGTTCATTGACACGCTCCTTACACGGAAGGTTTGACTTAACACTATTAAGTGGATATAATTGTGCCGTGAGCTCCTGACCTGCTCTTGAACTCCCGAGCCGGGGATGACTCAAGGAAAGGAGCCACGTTGTCAATGTGGGACACCCAGACATGCTCCGGGATAGGGAACATCTGGCTGAGGGGAGATGTAAAGTCCGTGTGGGTGATGAACGTGGACATTCTGCCTAAAATAAACACCTCTGCCATTGGGGTCTGGAGAGGGGACACTCCTGGGTGACCCTCTGTGTCTGCAGATGTGGTAGAGCCCATCAATGTCACTCACTGGTCGTACATCTGATCTGTTGAAGATCCATTGGTTTTTATTTTTGTTTCCTCCTTTTTCTGTATCTTTGTTTAAAAAACAGAGCACTTTAAAACACTGTTTTTAAATGTAACCGTTATAAATTCTTACGCCCTTTATCTACAAGGTGTTTTCCTATGTTGGGTGAGGTTGTTCTGCTTTCTCACGAATTGGAAGGGTGATAAAACTGGGAGCATCCACCTTCCCAGCCGTGCAGAGCAAAGATTTCGGGTGGGCTGGGATATTCCAGGGACTGGCAGAGTCAGTGTTGCTGCTGGGAAAGCAAGATGTGTTTGATCTCTATTTGATCTTGGCTCCTCTGGGACCTGGCAGATTTGTAAGTCCGTAGCCTTTAGCTGCTGCTTTGATTTTGAGGGCAAAGGGCTGGAACGAGGTTTTGTTCTCAAAACGGAGAGAAAGGAGCAAGAATGAAGAAGTGTGTGTCGGGAGGCAGGGGAAAAACCAATGCCAAGTGTAATTCCAGCCAGCAGGAAGGATATCACTGAAAACTGGAGCTATTAGTGAGGTTGAAAAATAAAAATAAATAAATAAATCAAGACTAATATTTGCTGAGGCCGTGTTATTGTGAGGGCGAGGTTGGGGACCTTGTCCTTTCAGTCTGTGCTGCCACAGGGCAGGTTTGAGCTGAAATCACCAGAACACAAATTTTGGGGGCTGGGAAATGTGTCCCTTCGTGCCACGCAGAATATGGCACCTCAGAATTCCTTTGTTCCTTTCACTGGATTTACTAAAATCCCTCAGCCCCGGTGTGGACGTGGTCACTAACACTGGAATTGTTGCAGACAAATCTCTTGCTGTTATTCCCTCTACTCCTGCACAGGGGTTTGTCAGTTAATCTCCACTTTGCTATCTGTTTCCTCCGAAGGGAATTGCTCGAATTCAGCAGCTCCAGACTGTTAAAAGGTATAAAACAAACTTGTGTAGGCAGCTGAATTAATCCAGCCTGTATGTCCCCGCCAGCATTCCCACAGGACAAGAGGTGACATGTGCTGTGGGCAGCCTGGACTCCCATGGTTTGGATCTGCTTGCCAGGCTCGGGCTGTGTATGTATTTTAGTGAGGTTTTTCCAGCATTTATTTTTCTTGGTAAATAATTTAAGGTCTTCTTTGGGGTTTTAAGAACCTAAAACTGCTCTCAAATTAAACTCTGGGCAGAGTAAAGGAACCCAAAATGCTGGAAATTGCTGAAGGAAGATTTGTGTGCTGTGGCCACTCAGGTGAAACCACAACCCTGGGGTTTGTGGTTGGATTTGATGATCCTAAAGGCCTTTTGGAACATAAATAATTCTATAGTTCCGCACAAAAGTTTGGTGGAATCTGAGCAAGATGTTTGAAATTACTGTTGCTCTGGTGAATCTTGGCAGCCTTGGGGTGGAGGTAAAGTAACACAGCTTTAACACAGTTTAGTGCCAGGTTTTTGTTCTTTTGTGTTCTTAATCCCTGCTTGGGAAGGTGGACATGGTGTTGTCCAGCCTGAAACTCTGGAATTCTGTGCTGGAACTTGAGCTGCTGCTGAACATCCTGTGGGAGTCAGGGCTTTTCTCTCAGGACTTCAGTTACCACAGCAGGGCAATGATGTGATGGCATCAAGGAAATCTGAATGCTGCAAGCAGTAAAAAGACAAACTCACTGTTTTGCTTGCTACAGACCAATTTTTAAGGGGGTTGGTGCAGTCAATCTCCAGGCTCCTTTGGGATTTGTAGGAGTGTGGTTCTGTCATTCCTCAAGCTGTCAAAATCCTTCCATCGTTTTGTCTGTGTCTGCGTTCCATTCACGACGCTGTTTTATTAGGATACTTAACTTTCACTGGTTTGTGTAGTTCCTGAAATACTGCTATTTTTTTGTAAATGGCCAATTGCTTTGAGATCAGCACTTAAAATGCCCGTGAAGTGTCTTTGAGTTGAATCAACTCTTGGTGCTGAGCAGACTGTGAATGCACACAAGTCGAAACATTTCTCATAATGTCCTTGGGGTTTTTTTCCTAAAAAATGATGACGTAATTCCAGGAAATTAAATGTAGCATTTCTCACTGAAGCTATCTAAGTTGAAACAGTGGAAAACAGAGCGAGGAGGGAGTAGAAAAGTTTTCGGGAGGGGAAGGGAGCACACAGAGACAGAAGATTCTTACCCTGGAATTTCAGAGGACACACTGCCCCTGGTCAGTGTTATATCTAATCCCTGAGCCCTAGAAGTGTAGGACTCAACTTTACCAAGTAATCCCACAAATTCTGGTATTTCCCCCTTGACTTTTTTCTGTCAGACCTTAAAACCTCCAGTTTTGGGTCTCACCAAAGCTTCCATTTGATCCTGTACCTTGTCTGAAAAGAGCCAAAGTTTAGGGCACCCATCCCTGCCTGGGAATTGTGCCTGGGTGCTGGTGGCCAGTGCTGCACAGGTTTTTGTTCTTGGCAGGAGCTGAAGTCAGGATTGCAATTTTTAACAGTTGTGGAGCCTGTCCTTCATTGTATCCCAGCTGCAGCACAGTTTTGTGGAAGTGGATGCAATCCCGTGTGTGAAGGCATTTACTTTCTAATGCTCTAAATGGGGATATTTGGTAATAGAAATATACATTGATTATTGCCATGTTAAGCTTAAAACATGAGGGGTACAGGTCACCTGTTTGTTGCTTTATTTCTTTCATATTCTAGGGACAACTCTTGGAACAACATCAGGGAAACTAGACTTTGTCTTCAAGTTTTGTTAAGGGATTTATTGCAGAGAAGAATTGGGAAAGGACCGTGAAAGGTCTGCTTGCCTAATCATGGAATGGTTTGGGTGGGAAGGGACTGTAAAGATCCTGCAGTCCAACCCCCTGCCATGGACAGGGACACCCTCCACTATCCCAGGCTGCTCCAAGCCCTGTCCAGCCTGGCTTGGGACACTCCTCCTCTCGCCAGAGGAGAGATGCTCCAGCCCTTGGGGCATCTTTGTGGCCTCCCCTGGACTCACTCCATGTTCACAGGCACCTCCAAGTCCTTCTCCTCAGAGCTGCTCCCAATCCATTCTCCCCCAGCCTGTATTTGTGCCTGGGATTGCCCTGACCCAGGTGCAGGACCTTTGAACTGGATGAGGTTTGTGCTGTCCCACCTCTGCAGCCTGTCCCAGGTCCCTCTGGATGCCATCCCTTCCCTTGGCACTCAATCCCACTGCCCACATCCTCAGCCAAGATGTCAAATCCTTTGCCTCGGTGTGTTATCACCTAAGTAGGAGCCTTTAGCAAGTGTTGGAGCTGCTCAGGGCTTTGTAAAAGCAGCCCCTGGTGTTGTAAAATGCAGGAGGTTTGCAAAAAAACAATCCATCCATTATGTGTTTTCAATAATTCTGTGCCAAATTACCCTTGCTAACCCCTTAGTAGGCTTTTAGTATGCACATAGATGTTTTTAATACCTCCAGCATTCAGGAAGATTTTTAATGATTTGTTCAATAATTGATGTCGCTTTGGCATAATTTAGGCTTTTGTGAGAGATGGCAGAGAGATGAGTAGAATGTATTCAGTTGTTTAGTTTAATCATCCCTCCCCGTGAATTCTTTAGGTGGAAAGCAGGATGAAGGAATGGAGCAAGTGAGAACCTCTTGGAGAAAATTATCCCCGTGGCTGAAAACGGGAGAAAGCCTTAATTAACCTATTAATTCGATGCTTGAGTGTCTGCAAAGTGTTTTGTGAGCAGTAACGCTCATTACCTTTCAGAATTGTGTGCAGTTCCGTGGACCTTGTATTTACATCTTATTTCCCTGTTAGCCAAGATTTAGATTTTTCTCGTCTCTTTTCCCTCGATCTTAGTAAGATACAGAAGAAAACGTGAATTGTCCTCTTGTTTTAAATACTGAAATACCATTTAGTCTCTGCTAAATCCATGTCTATGGAGACCAGTTTACTTTGACAGGTAATTAGAAGTAATGTTCCTTTAATGAGGGGAAAAAACCACATTGAAAGTGCTTGTTTTTTGTCAGCATTTATATAAAATTGTTAGGCTCTTTCTGCTATAACTAGAAATTTGCTTCCTGGTAATGATATTCCTGAAATCCTGGCACTTGTAACTGGAAATCAGTTCTACTGCTCGCTTGCTTTCAAAACAAACCCAAACTCCCTAAACCCCAAGTCTTTGCAACAGTCCAAGCGATAGGAACTGAGTGTAATTTCAGAGAGGAAAGGTTTGAGCTCTGAAAACGGTAAGTACTGGGTAGTTCTGAGCTGGAAACAAACGAGTGCAGCTTGGGGTTTTCCATTGAAAACAAACCAAAAAAAAAAAAAATCCCATTGTGTGTGTTTACCCAACCTTGTAATAACATGTTCTGATACACTGCTTTTCCTGATCCCAGCAAAGGTGTTTGTGTAGCAAAATGAATTTGATTACAATATTTTTTGTGGGAGCTCTGTGTAATAGATATCTCTCTCTATTTATTTTTTTTTTCTTTTTAATTCACCAGGCAATCAGCTCTAAAGGTCACCACAGTATCTCTTTCACATTATCCCGGAGCCAGACTGTTATAGTGGAGTACACTCATGATAAAGACACAGACATGTTCCAGGTAAGGCTCTGCAATACCTATATTGTTGTTTTAAAGCCCTGGGTTATATTCCAGGGATTCCCTGTGAGTTTTTCTGTGGTCTAACCCTTTTGCATTAGTACAAATGGGAGCGCTTTGAAATTCTGGCATTATTCTGCTCTTCTCAACCCCCACACCAGCATCTGTTAACACCCTTCCTGACTTACTGCTTCCATGTGCTCTCCCAAAGACAAATAGAACCAGACAGAACTTTGTGCTCTGTTTGGATTCATGAATAAGCACAAAAATACCCCCCCACACACACTCCCTCATTAATCCAGCAGCTGGAGTAAAAAGGGAGTGGATAAGGAGTAGGGTGTGGGATGGGGAAAGGAGGGAAGGTGGGGAGGGAAATGTGGGAGACACAAGTGATGGAACGACAGACAGTTTCTGGGGGATGTGCCGATATCTCAGGTGGTGTGGGGGGCTGTGCTGAGTTTCTCTGAGCCACCACCCGTTATCCCACGTGTGTTCACTCTCCCCTGTTTGCATTTGGGGTTTTCAGCATCGTTTGACATTCTGGTTACCCGAGTTATTTTCTTGTGCAATGGTTATTTTTATGTCCCTATAATAAGAGAGCAGAAATCCTGTACAAATTTAGAGTTCAAACTCGGGCAACCCCAAAGTGGCACAACCTTTTCCATTCTGAACTGCTCAGATCTGTCCTGTCTGTGACCTCTAATTAGAGCATCTCTCCCTGAGTTGTTATCCCTCCTCATTCAGCCTTTCATGTTGAGGAGGGTCAGCAGCTGGGGGGCTGTTGACAGAGGAGGAAATAGCTCTGTCCAGATGTCTTTGCTTCTCGTGCCTTCAGAGAAATATATTTGCTCTCTTATTAAATTTTCCCTGTGTGACCGGAGCTGTTAGGTCCTAATAGGAATTGTTTAAAAACCAGTCCTGTTCATTTGCTGCAGGATGAGGGATCACGCAGTCAGGGTGAACTGAAATAGCTTTTTCTGTGTTTAGCAGTAAAAGAAAAATGTTAACCCATCCTTTTGGGTCACTGAGTGATACTTGTTTCTCTCTTGAGTAGCTCCAGTGAAATTTTTTCCTGTATGTAAATTTTGAAAAGCTATTTTTGAAAGGTGGGGGTTTTTTTTCTCTTCTTGTGTTCACTAAAAAAATGAACATAAAGAGTTGCAGAACAGCTGCTTTGCTGGGTGTATTGTACAGTCAAAACTCTTTTCTTGATGGAGTAATGTTCCAGTGGTGGTTACAGCCTTGACTGGGTAGACAACCCTTGGAGTTTTGCAGTTTTCTTTTTAAATGGGTGCTTTTAAATGTGACTTTTTAAAAAATCTCAGCTGCTTCCCCCTGTGCAGTGAGATTGTAGCACTGCATGAGTTCCCCAAACTCACCACAGAAAGGAATGTGAGCTGCTTGGAGTGGTGGTGGTTAGTAACACTTCCCTTGGTGAGACCCAAAACAGGGGAAAGGGATGCCAAAAATCTTTGTTTTCCTGCTCCTGACCTTCACACCCTGAATCCAATGGGTTAAAGCTGATTTCCTGTGGAAATGAGGTTGATTCATAGTTCCTAAAAGCTGTCACTTTTTCCCTTCTCCTTTAAGGGTCTGTTGTCAGTCCTTTGAAGGAAGACGTGAGAAACATGTTAGGGACTGGTAGTCTGCGACTTTACCAGAAACAAACAGGCAAATTTTGGAAGCTGCAAACCCAGAATAACTTTTTATTTTATGCTTTCCAACCTCGTATTTTCCACACCTGCCTCACATCTTGGCTATGAGGAAACTATACAAGGGACAGGAAGGAAATTCAGAGTGAAATTCTGTTGAAGACCAGGGTAGGTGTTGGTGGCATCAAGGTCTTCACTTGTTCCCCAGGAGTTTTTTGCGGGGTGATCTCAAATCCAAAGTCTTGGTTTGATACAGAGCGTGAGGAAGTTGCCAGGTTTCAAAGGTCACTTCTTCAAAGAAATTCGAATATTGAAAAGTAGCACAGTCCATGACTGATCCTCTCAAAGGCTTTTCAACAAAAAGGGGAAAACAGGAAAAGAAAACCCAATATTTAAAATATTGGATGTTGCATAGAGACACTTGTGACAAATGAGATATGTAAAGTTCTTACTGCATTTCTGTAACATATTAGATGTCGTTTCAGAGATTTGAAAAACCACATAAAAGCTTTGTTTATAGATTTTAGTGGTTACATCCAAACAGATTTGGTTTTCGTGCTGCCAATTAGTATGATGTGAGGAAGACTGGGAGCACACACACTGGTGTGTTTTGTTGTCTTTTAAGGAAAAATGAGTCAGGTTTTCCTCTAATTGCATCTAAATGCTTCAGAAAAAGGATATACTGTATTTCAGAGGCTGCAACAGGCAGCAACTTATGAGCAAATTAATTTCATGTTTGTTATTGATTATCCTTTCAGAAAGTCCAGATAGAGAATAGTCAAAAGTTATTCATAAGGTTCCTGCTCAGGGCTGACTCTCAACAGGAATTCTTTGGATGGGAACTACAAGTGTGTTGGAAATAATGCTGCAAAAGGAAGAAGAATATTGCTTTGTAAATTTTAGCTCCGAGTTGTCAAGTTAAATAAATCAGAATTGGCCCGTATTAAACAGTTTCTAAACTCTGTCTCTCGGGTGTTTCACTTGCTGTGAGAAATTGAAATGCACACTTTTGATGAGGCCCTTTTGGAGTGTTTCCTCTGCAGCAAACTCAGCACGTTTTCTCCTTGGGCTGAGACCTGCGAGCTGGAAAAGGAACTGGATGTGTCACTTTGGGTTGGATTTTGGGTGTGTTAGAGTGTAACCCTGCAGAGCTTGAGCAGAAAGAAGGTGCAGGAGAGATCCCTGGATTGTGTATTTCTGTCAGTTCAGACAATACTGCAGCTTTAGTTTGCAGAGATTTTTGTTAATGATAGAACCACACACCTCCCCATAACTGGCTTTGAAGAGCAAGAACTAAGCAAATGCAACTTCTTGGGAGACAATGAGATCATATATATAAATTTAGATGCCTGATACTGAAGGTAGTTTCACGTGAAGAATATTCCTAATTCTGTTTGATCACACAATGTCTATAAAATTCATATTCTGTTCCACCTCTTGTTCCTTGGCTCCACTGTCCCAGTTATGCTCTAAGTTGGTGTAACACTAATTTTCCCGGAGGAATATTGATAGAAAGCCTTGCTGTATGTTTGGTCAGCAGGCAGATCCTTCCATCCTTGTTTCTGTTCCAGATGCCTGGGTATTTCCAGTTTCAGAATTAAAATTTATAGATGGCAAGATAAAAATATGTTCTTGTTTATTGATCAAGTGTGTTTCATTTCTGCTGAAGTTTTTATATTCTGTTAATAATAGGGTGGGTTTTGCCTGAAAACTCTTCTTTGTGAGACTGTAAATTCTGAAAACATGAAGGTGGGCAGCTTTTTGTTATGATTTACCAGAATAACCGAGTTCTGGGTCTAAAAACAGTCCTTTATTTTTCATGGCACATTAAATTCACATGGAAATGTGAATAAAACTTGTCATTCTAAGCTAGTGTTTTCTTCAATAACAGAATATAGTAGTAAGCACTTTGCTGTTGAGGAAATAGCGAGGTGATAATCCATTTTTTTGTGCCAATACTCTTATCAAACAAACTGCCTGTGTTGGTTCATTTCAAGGAAACATGAGCACCAGTTGTGGTAAGTGAAAATTTGTCATTCCATGGCCATGATTCTTTCTAGGACGAATGTGGAAGTACAGGTTGGTCTCTGATTGCATCTTGCCACCCAAAAATTCAGTAGTTTATTGATGCCACCAATATCAACTTGGCAAAACAATGTCCTCAACGCTTTGTATTTCTGTATTTCCTAATTTTTTTTTTTGCAGGTTGGGAGGTCGACAGAAAGCCCCATAGACTTTGTCGTAACAGACACTATTTCTGGAAGTCAAAATAATGACGAAACCCAGATCACCCAGAGCACCATCTCCCGCTTTGCCTGCAGGATTGTCTGTGACAGGAGTCCCCCATACACGGCCAGGATCTTTGCAGCTGGCTTTGACTCATCCAAAAATATATTCCTGGGTGTAAGTACTACTAATAATGGTTACTAGCAAGCTCTGGGTTTTATTCTCTGTTATTTCCAAGCCCCCAAATCTCCTTGTAGCAGTCGATAACTTACCCTGTCATTAGGCTTTTATTACTCCAATGTCCCAGCTGCAGCAGAAGCTGCACTTTTATGTGCCTGAGTTATTGCCAGCAGAGACTCGTGGTCATGATTGTCTCTTAACAGTGAAGCTCCACTTGAGTAACTGTTCGTGGGCTTCCTTCAGGTTGGTTTGGTATGTTCCTGATGGTCACTGTGACTGTCACACGTAGGAAAAAGCGGCAAAGTGGAAAAATCCTGACGGTCACATGGACGGATTGACGACGAACGGGGTGCTGGTCATGCATCCCAAAGGAGGCTTCACGGAGGAGTCCAAACCCGGAGTGTGGCGGGAGATCTCGGTCTGTGGGGACGTGTACACGCTCCGGGAAACCAGGTCTGCCCAGCAGAGGGGCAAACTGGTAAGTGACTGATGATGGAAACAGAACGAGGGATGTTTGTGTTCCTGGCGGGGGGTGGGGGCAGTTAGAGTGCTGATGGGGGGTGCACTGGAAGCATCTCAATATCTGTGTGTTACAGCAGGTTCTGCACTGCTGCTCTATTTCTGGTTCTATGGGAGAACACACTAAATTTTCTGCTAATGCCACTTTGCCAAGTCAAGTAACACGGAGTGTAAAAGCTAAGTAAACTCTGCTCTTGAATCTCCGTCTCTGAAATGTTCTCCTGGGATTTGGGGATGTCTGGACGTTGCTGCACGGGGAGCTGTTTCTTGCAGTGCTGCCTGAAGAGGCTGCTGGCATGCAAAAGCAGTTTGGATAACCCAGCTTCTGTTTGATTTACCTGCCACTAAGAACATAAGAGAAGCCCTGAAAAATATATTCCTGTTTGTGAAGTGGAGAGAGACTTAGGTGTACTGATCGATAGGAAACTCAATATGAGCCAGCAGTGTGCCCAGGTGGCTAAGAAGGCCAATGGCATCCTGGCCTGCATCAGGAACAGTGTGGTCGGTCGGTCCAGGGAGGTTGTCCTTCCCCTGTACACAGCGCTGGTCAGACCTCATCTGGAGTACNGAAGTAGGATGGGCTTTGCCTTTACTAGAAGTGGGAGATTTCAGCTGCCAGAGACATGTGACATAACTAACCAGGGGGGAGGTTCCATGAAAGCGTGTGTACGGTTTTTAATGCAAGATGGGAGGGAATTCCCAGAGCTCTTTTGTTCTTTGCACTTCCCGAGGTCTGTAGAGCCTATGAAGGGAAATCTATCATTGCTCACCCCTTTTTTCCTTCTGCCCTCAAGGGAAAAAAATAAAATTACAATCAAACACGTGCCAAAGGAAGGGACGTGTTGCAGGGAGTTCCCATTTGCTTGATGGCGTTTGAGGTGTCCCACATCCTCACGTGGAACTGGCTTCCCAACTCTGCCCTAGGCTGTGCAGGAAGCTGGCGGCTTCAGGAGTTGTGGGAATGGATGTGAACTGTTGTGCTTTCAGCAGACACCCTGCAGGACATAAATCGCTTTGTCACTTTAATGGTGGCAAACAAACTGTTGCCTGGGGACGGGGACAGATGATGTGGCAATTGCACCCTTTGTGTGTGGTTAGCAAAACACCTTTTTAGTGCTGCTGCAGAAGGGCACAGGAAAACAAATGAATTCCCTTCCCTGCATCCAAAATGACTCGAATTCTCATTTAAATAAAATTACATGGCACACTGGTGTTGATGTGATCAGTATTCGCTGATTGGGTTCATAAAACCAAATGCAGGCTGTGTAATGAATCGAACACATTGCATACGAGGGAGCTTTTTGCTTTGCTGTTTGTGAAGGAATTATCTAAAAAAGAGCATCAAATAAGGGCTCCTCTCATCTCTCCTTGAGCCCCACTGCACTGAATATTTCTGCCGGGAGTATTTTGCACTGGTGACCTCTTGTCTATGGTCTGTATTGTACCATCGAGGTGTTTTGTGCAAGGTTGATCCACGGTTAATCTGTGAGTTTAAACTGGATTAAAATGTAGATGCCAAATCGGTTGTCATTCATAGTGTTCTTAGGCAGACGTGATGATTTCATGTGACCTACTTAATGTGTTTGTTTGTGTTTGGGTGTTTGTGTTGCATTAGTGGTGTTTTCTGCATGCTTTCTGTGCCTAGAGCCAGGCAGTAGGACTGTTTTTAATTTTATAAAGAACCTTTTTAATATATATACATCATTACTGAACTGATAGCAAAAGCATAAACTGCTTGGATGTTTACGGCATTAAAGTAAGGAATATTTCCGTGAAGTACCAGGTGTGTTTGGCATATTCCCTTGCAAATGTTTTAAGTACCTGTTTTTAATCAGACAAGAGAAGCCTTTAGGCAGTGCGCACTGGGGCTGTGTTTACATGGAACACCTGGACCAGCAGTTTTTAGTCCAAAAAGGGTCATCTACTGGATGATCAGCCTCTGTCAGTCTCTGTGGGCAAAGAATTCCAGGAGAGAATCTGCTAATGCAGCCCTTAAGGAATGGCAAGTCTCCCCTGCGGTGTGTTGCGACTGACTGAAATATGACAAAGGCACGTGGAGAATCAAGAGCAGAGAGGAAAAGTGCCTGTTCAGTGATGGGGGAGTATCAGGGAAGTTAGAGATCTTTTTAAATGTGTTTCCCAAGGAATTGCAGGAACACTCTGTGTAATTGCAGTTGGAAATGCAGGACCTCCTGTACAAACACAGAAAAAGAGACCAGTGGTCGTTACACTCTTAAGTACAGGGTAGGAGGTGAGGTACTGTCAGACAGATGAGGCCGCAAGGCAACAATAAGACAAAATTCAGCAGCAAGTTGAGGCGGGAAAGACGATGCGTTTGCCGAACTCGCTTGTCTGTAGAAGCTCTCAGGCTGAACCCCCTCCCCTTGTGTCCCACCACCAGGTAGAAAACGAGACCAACATCCTGCAGGACGGCTCCCTGATCGACCTGTGCGGGGCCACCCTCCTGTGGAGAACCGCGGACGGACTGTTGCACACCCCGACGCAGAAACACATCGAGGCCCTGCGGCAGGAGATCAACGCCGCCAGGCCGCAGTGCCCCGTGGGCTTCAACACTCTGGCGTTCCCCAGCATCAACCGCAAGGATGTGGTGGAGGAGAAGCAGCCCTGGGCCTACCTCAGCTGCGGCCACGTGCACGGCTACCACAACTGGGGACACCGCAGCGACACAGAAGCCAACGAGCGGGAGTGTCCCATGTGCAGAACCGTTGGCCCCTACGTGCCTCTCTGGCTGGGCTGCGAGGCGGGTTTTTACGTGGATGCCGGTCCTCCCACCCACGCTTTCACCCCCTGTGGACACGTGTGCTCCGAGAAGTCCGCGAAATACTGGTCCCAGATCCCGCTGCCTCACGGGACTCACGCGTTCCACGCCGCCTGCCCGTTCTGCGCCACGCAGCTCACCGGGGAACACAACTGCGTCAAGCTGATTTTTCAGGGCCCCATCGACTGAAACCACTTTGCAATGACCACAATAAAGTTTTCTTGAACGGTTTACTGTGAAGATTTTTGCCACTAACTCTAGATTTTACCTTTTTTTATAATGTTGTTGGTGGGCGGGGGTAGGGCAGGGCTGGGGGAACCGGCGAGGGAGTTGAGGGACTGTGGTGGAATTGGGATACATTGATACCTGGAACTTGACAGATATCAGTGGTGTTGCATGCTCAACAGCAGCATATTCATGAAGTCTTCTTGGTCAAATTGTAGTATATTTGTAATCTTTTTATTAGTACCCTGGATCAGAAAAAGGTGTCTTAAATGATTTTTTTAAGCTAAGATTTTTTAATGGAAAGGTTTTTTCTTCTAAACTTTGACAAGCCTTTAAAACCTATTTTTCAAATCTAGAAGGAACATACAGAATGTAACTGTCTTTAATTTGCAATATAATTTAACTTGAATAGTTTCTCAAGGAGCTAATACAGAATGTGTGGACAACCAGAGGTGAATGTTCACTAGAGATAATTGGGTATGTAAGAGAAAAAATTAGCTGCCTAAAGTGTAGAGGATAAAAGCTATTAAAATATCTATTATGGTATAACACAGCTGGCCAAAAAGGCATCAAAGATTACTTGAAACTGGGGAAATCCTGTTTGCATTGATTTCCTTTCAGTGTAATAGATATCCACTGGCCATTAGGTGTGGGAGATGCATGATTGTCTTCTGGGTTTTGGTGGTGGTGTTTTTTCCTGCATCTGGTAAAACCACTTTACTCTTTTTTACATACTTAGCTCTGAGTTTTAAGCCAATGCTCTGTCTGTGTGTAGTCTGGCCTTTTTATTTCTGCTTCACTTACCTTGCCTTGGCTGCTCCTTGCACGCCCAGGTCCGTTGGGTGTGTTGAGGTCATGGAATCGCAGAATGGTTTGGGTTGGAAGGGACCTTAAAGCCCATCTCATTCCAACCCCTGCCGTGGGCAGGGACACCTTCCACTCTCCCAGGCTGCTCCAGCCTGGCCTTGGACACTTCCAGGGATCCAGGGGCAGCCACAGCTTCTCTGGACAACCTGAGACGTGGAGCCAGGCTTTACTCAGTGCAGGGATGAAGGGGTGGTGCCACAGCACGACACAAGGTTTAGGTACAGCTCATACAGAACTTCTTTGCATACACCTGAATTCAGGAAAGCACTTAGTCTGTGTTCACATGTAAGCCCACGGCTGGGACTGTTTAGATTCTCAAGTGCTTCAGTGCATTGTGGTGATGTTGTTCCGTTTTGAAATAAAGAGCAATTTAAAATAAGTTATTTTTTTAAGCTCGCTTTAAAGCATTTTGGCTGGAAGGGGGGCATCATTGCCAGTTCAGCTGAGCATTTTCATTCACTTTTCAACTTGCTGCCATCTGTCACCTTTTTTTTTCTTTTTTTTGCAGATTGAGTTGCGTTTCTCTTCCCCACCCCCCACCCCCCCTAATGTTTGCAAATCAAACAACATTCAAATGTAATCAAATATATGCACCAAGGTGGTACATCTGAAGTGGATCACTTGAAATTCGTGACTTTTTAAGAGAGCAGATAAATGTTTATACTTGAAATAATTAAATCAGAATTTCATATGAGATGTACCCTGCCCACTGTTAGGTTCATTTCACGCAGAAGAATAACTTTGATTTGTGGATTTATTTTTTTTTTCCCCCTTATGCTTTCTGTATTCTTGGTATCTGAGGTATCAATCTATCCAGGTTAAAGAAAAAAAAGAATTTGGGAGAAATTTGACATCTCTAGGTGAAAATTGATCATTCAAGCTCAGTTCTGTTTAACCAGCTATAGCTTTTTTTGCTATATTTGTGCCCTTTGTATAAATATATAATTTATATGATTTTAATATATTCTGTATATATATATATACTTGAATTGGCCTGGTCATATTTTGGTTGTAAAATTGTTTTATAGTTAACCTTATAAACATTTTACATGTCCCTTGCCAGTGGTGATGGGATGAACTTTGTCTGCTGCTGTTTTTAATATAATTTTGCTTTATACATGGTCAGCATCGTAATAATTTGGAAGTAGCTTTTCTTTTTATGCTTTTGCTGTTTAAAAAAATACAATTTTGCAGCATTTCTTTTTCTAAAAGTCCCAAACTGTACATTTTTTGTCCTGCTCAGTGATCGGAAATAGGATGAATCTTGTTAACCTGAAACAAAATTCTTCTTCCGAGTGCCTTTTCAATGAGATCCTCTTGTGACGCCGTATTCCGAGTCCTTATCCCCACAAGACAAACCTTGTGGCTGAGCTTCATCCAAGAGCAGCAGCCCAACCAGATTGGGAAGAAACGCCTTTGGCCTTCAATTCCTTGTCGTGGTTCCGTCCTGAACGAGAAGGTGCCTCTTCCTCGCTCCTGCCCGGCCCAGGTTCCTCAGGTCCCACGTGCCCACTGCAGCATTATCCCTGTTTTTAGCATATACCTCATCTGAGAGAGGCAGCCTCACCTCCACCTCCTCCCTGGCAGACTCGGGAATCCTTCACTTTGTTCCTCACAAGAGACGCTCTGGAAACACTTTCAGCAGCGGTTCCTGGGTGAATTAAGGCCGGGAGCTCTGTGTGCTCCACAGCTCTGCGGATCCGTGTGCGGCTCTGCCCGGCAGCCGTGGTGCTGAGCTGAGCAGGATGAGCCTGGATGGATTGTTAACACTCCTGTTCCCTCCCTGAGCTGCTTTACTCTTCTCCTTGGCTGGTGCAGTTGACAGGGCTCCACGGAGCTGTATCCTGTGGGAAGTGAATGTACAGTGTTGGAGGAATCCTCGTTGGAAACACCATCAGTGTGTTGAGCTTTGGTGAAGCAGAACACTGGAGAGGGGTTTGTATCCACGGGAAGCCTCTGTTTGAAACTGCCAGTCCCATGTAACACAAGGAATACTGCAGGAAGGAAAACTCTCAGAAACCCAGAATGGGCAAGGCTGGAAGGGGTCACAGTGTGTCACCTGGTCCCACCTCCCTGCTCAAGCAGGGTCATCCCAGAGCATATGGCACAGGATTGTGTCCAGATGGTTCTGGAACATCTCCAGTGGAGGAGACTCCACACGACCTCTGGGCAGCCTGTTTGGTACTTGATCACTGCACAGGTAAAGTTCTTCCCGTTGTCCAGGTGGCCTAAACATCAGTTTGTTCCCATTGCTTCTTGTCCTGTTGCTCAGCACTCCAGAGCCTGATCCGTGCTCTTGGCACTGACCCTTTAGATGTTTATACACATGGATGAGGCCCCCTCTCACTGGCTCTTCTCGGGGCTGAAGACACCCAGCTCCCTCAGAAGTTCTTTATCCCTCCCTCCAGCTCCCTTCAGTTCTTTCATCATCTCCACAGCCTCCACTGGACCTGTTCCTGGAGCTCCATGTTTCTCTTGTCCTGAGCAGCCCAGAACCGGACACAGCACTCTGGATGTGACCTCGCCAGGGCTGAGAAGAGGGGCAGGATTCCTGTCCAGGAAGCAATCTTCCACAGTTTGGATCAAACCCAGGGACTTTGCCATTAGCTCGTGTCCAAGCCCAGGATGAGCCCTGCAGAGCTGGATTTACTGGGGAGGCAGAAGAGTTCGTAGCATTGCTTTCCTCAAGCCCTGCTGCCACATGTTCTGCTCCAGTGAAATGTTGGACCCTTTTGCTGTTGGCCTTTGCCTTCCCTCATCCCTGTAATCACCTCCTCTGCTCTGGTAACTCGACGGCAGAAAGGAGTTTGTGGATAAGTAAGACTGGAGTGAGTAAACTTGGGAACCACCTTCAAACTTCTAAAACAAAGTTTATTTCACGATTTCAGTGTTATGATGTTCCTGACATCCCATTTCCAATGCTGGCCATGTATTCCATAAGGATTTTTTTTCCCCCCCACCTGTTACTGTGGAGTCTATTTGGATTCTTCAAAACCAGCTTTGACTGCATAACTTAGAGCTGAAAACTATTTTTCTAGTCTGATGTTTTTTTTAAAAAAAATACATCTGTCATATTCATGCACACTGGAGCTGGAACACTTTCCTTTTTCCTGGAAGCTTTTTGATGGAGTGCTGAGTTTTAAACAGATAAAGTGAGTGGTGAGTGTGGTTCTTACTGAGAGTTGTGTTCCACTTGTACAGGCGGAGTAATCAAAGGAGAATTTTATTTATTTTCCATTGTGGGGGTGGAAATGGGAATTGCAAGAAACAAAAGCCATTGTCAGGCTGAATCCAGTAGGGACAGACCCACCGTGAAGTAAAGGCGTGTCAGGAACTGGTCAGAAATATGATTGGAGCTGTTCTGCTTTCAGACCTCATCCATGCTCTGAGAAAGGTTCTCCTCAATTAGTTGGGAAGCTCTGGGATGCCATGGGAAGGCTGGGACCTTCCCAGCAAAACACTCTTTGGCATTTTGATGGCAGTTCCTGGAATTTGAGGGTTTGGCTTCAGAGCTTGAGCGAGGAGAAGAGATGCTGAGTGTATCACAGTGAGATATCATTGTGATATCACAGTAGAACTGGACAGAAATTTTAAGTCCTCACACCACTCAAAGGAATTTTGGGTTGAGCTGTGGTAACTCTCCCTTTGGTGCTGTCGCAGTAGCTGATGTCTTTTCCACCATTTTTTCAGCATTCCACCATTTTTTCATTCTTCTGGCAGTGGAAGGAAACTTCTCTGAGCCCATCATGTTTCTGTCCATCCAGCTCATAGCCTTGAAACTTTCCTGGGGTTGGAGAACCACTGGTAGGGCTTTGGCCATGGTGAGGACTGACAGGCATTGGAATCCATTTTCAGCGTGGTAGGAAAACTGAACTGGCTGGACTTCTCCTCCTGCTTAAAGTTGAGCTGCAAATATGCTTTTGAAATAAGCTGGTCTTGTCCCTAAAGGAACTCTGTCAGGGGTGGTTAAGCCTTATTTTCCCTGAGGTTGTTAACATGCCACGTTGGACACAAAGTGAATCCATAGGTAGAGCTGTTGATTGGAGCAGGTTGGGTGCTTGAGCTGAATCCCTGTGGACAGCCCTGGTTATTCTGCGCTGGCCAAGGATTCCCCCTTGTTTCCACAGTTTCCAGCCTCTTGTGAGCTCTTGGCTCCTCATTTTCTATTTACCCACGTAGTTGCAGGTAAACAAGTCTATGCAGCTTGGAAGGAATGCAAGGAAGAGAATTCCAAAGATCTCTTTGGGGTCACTTGGCTCTTCAACACAACCCGAGGTTACAAGTGTCTTTTACAGGTTGTCTCATTATTCTGGTGTTTCTGAGCGCTCAGCACGAGTCTGCACCTTGGTGTTGGGAATGTAAAGGACAAACTTGGAAGGTAGGGCTGGTTTTTGGGGGGTGGAGAGGGAGTAGTTTCTAGGATGGTTCTGCAGGCGCCGTGCAAACCCATGTCCCACTGACTGCAGCAGGAAGAGCAGTGGGGTCCCCCTCGACAGGCAACGCAGATGGAACTTTACCTCCAGTGCTGATCAGCTTTCAGTTACTGGAAGTGGAACAGGAGTCGCTTGGACAGCCAGACTCCAGCTGAAACCAGTGTCTCTGGAGGTTTCCCTGTTCGAGGCGTATTTATATTTTCCTGGAGGGCAAGCCAGTCTTGGAGTCCTGAGGAGTCCTTGCTGCTGGTGTTGTGGTTGTTGGGGATGGGTTTTTCTCCTCTTGGATTAGATCCCTGATGGAGAGCCCCTGGAAGGCTCCTCATCAGGAAAGTCTCTCCCACAGAGAGCCCTGTGTGATGGAGAAGTGATGTTTACCTTTAAACAGTGTTAGCAGCTACTAAATTTCTGGGTATATTTGTAAAATTGGTCTTTTTATACGCTGTGTGAAATGGACTGAAACAATTTCTTTGCTGTTGTACCTGTGGAAGTACAAGCCATTTTACAGGAAAAAAAAGTTATAAAAAAAAAATTAAAATATTATCTCAGTATTGTCACTGACTCCAGTTTATTTTCCCTGCTGGTTGGTTGTCAGGGTTTGGAAAGAAACATATAAATAATGTCAAAAATTACCAGTTGGTTTTTTTTTTTATTTATCCCCTTTCTAATCAGCAAGCAAAACCTGAAGCCTTTGGTTGAAGAGTCTTAAATATTTGAGGTAGTGGAGCGTATTCAGGTGTGAGTGCCCTGGAATTTCAGTTAATTCACTTCCCTGATTTTTAAATTGAAACTGTTTGTTTTCGACGCCAGCTGCCTCCTCGCAGTGTTAACATAATTGCTAAATAAAAGCAATTTCCAGAAATAATATGCTTCGTGACTCCTAAAAATTAATTTCCATAGCGGGGTTTCAGTGTTTTGTTTGCATCTGTGTGTTCTGTATCCCTTTTTTGTGGGCGGCTCCTGTGAGAGCACGAGCTTCATTTTTTTTTTTTTTCAAAGGAGCTAAAATGAATTGTCAGCCTTTTTTGGTTCTCAGGAAAAAAAAAAAAAGAAAATGTTGGCCTGAGCACAGGGATGGAAAACAAGGATATCTGCAGTGTTTTCTAGATGTGGTCATCTGCCAGCTGGCTCTAGGGCTTCCATGTAATTGAGGAGAGCTAAATACTTTCCAGGGAAGATGCTCCCAGGCGAGTGGGAAGCTTTGGGTTGTTTGTGTGTCACTGTGCCCACCTCCCAAGAGCAGAGTAAACCATCTCTCCTCTGGGGTTGCTCTCTCTGTAGGGACCAGCTTCCCTCAGGACACTGTAAATGCTCTTCCAATGCCATGGATGTGGTCAGAGCAGGTTCTGCCTGCTGGCTTCCTGAACGGGAATTCCGTGCTTGGGGAAATGCAGGGCACGGGGGAACAGCTGTTTGTACCCAGGCAAAGACAGGCGGGGACCTGGCTGCTTTCAAATGGTTGAAGGCTTTTGCTTGGGCGTTGGATGATCCTTAGGGTCCTTTCTGACCTAAACCATTTTGTGATTCTGAGGCAGCCTTGGAGGAGTAATTCTGCTGGGAACATTGGTGGGAGAGAGGTTTCTGGTAGTCCTGGGAGGAGGAGATGAGCCTCAAGGCAGGAACAAGAATTCAGAGCTGAGGTGGTTGATGCTGTACCCCAACAGCCTGGGGAGAGCAGTCACAGAATGAGAGAGGTTTGGGTTGGAAGGGACCTTGAAGCCCATCTCATCCCAACCCCTGCCATGGGCAGGGACACCTCCCACTGTCCCAGGCTGCTCCAGCCTGGCCTTGGACACTTCCAGGGATCCAGGGGCAGCCACAGCTTCTCTGGACAGCCTGTGCCAGGGCCTCCCCACCCTCACAGGGAAGCTTTTATCCTCAATACCCCATCTCTCCCTGCCCTCTGGCAGTGTAAAGCCACTCCCCCTTGTCCTGTGTCTCCAGGCCCTTGTCCCCAGTCCCTCTCCAGCTCTCCTGGAGCCGCTTTAGGCTCTGGAAGGGGCTCTGAGGTTCCCTGGATCCTTCCCTTCTCCAGGTGAGCACCCCCAGCTCTCCCAGCCTGTCCCCAGAGCAGGGGGCAGCAGAAGTGTTGTATCCTAAACAAACCCACCCTCAGGATTAACCTTCTGTGAGCTTGTTATGCAAATTGTTTGCATTTTGTATCAATTCTGTCTCGAGTTTGTTTTCTAATTTAAACCTTCAGCTTTTAGCCTATTCTCCATTTTATGCAAGACAGCAGAACCACACATTATCCTAATGATCCCATTCCCTTGTTGCTTTTCTCCTCATCTCTCAGCTCCCTGATTAAAGATGCTGTGGTCTTTTTTCACTCCCCTCTGAAGAAAAACATCGATTTCTGCCTCGCTGTTACCTGGGCTGTAAAATTTCACTGTTCAGTTACTGCAGCTTGTGCTGCTGGGAAATCATCTTTGTGAGAGGTTTCCAGAGCATTTGTGACTCCTGCTTTTCTTTCCCTTTCAAGGCATTGGCTGGATGGATGCATATTTTTAGGAGGAACTTAAGAAATCTCTTTCATGTAAAACTAAGGCAGACAGAAGTTTGACAGAGGAGTCTGAGCCTGATAGTTCTTTTCTTTTCAACTCCCTGAAAACTCTTGTCTGAAGACAGGCTGGGGATGAGTAAATATTTCACAGCAGAAAGGAATTACATCAGGGCTTAAAATTATAGACATGACTGTAAATAATTATATATGTAAAGAAATACATTTTGGGGAGTATTTACTTCAAATGCTGTATTCTGACTGCAGGGGCCTGGCCTTCGAACTGAGCCAAAATCTCCTAATTCTGGTAGGAATTGTCCTCTGCAAGGACAGAAGGGGACCAGAAAGGGACCTCTGGACTAGAAATGGGATGCTGCTGCTGCTGGTGGGTTTCCTCACAAATGGTTTCTCTGTTTCCCTTCCAGCAGGGAGGGGTGCCAGGGGCAGCTGCCAGGCTGTTGGAATCCAGCTGTGGCTCTGTGGAGCAGCTGCCCAGCCAGGTGTGTTAGCAAGGAGAGGAGTCAGGGCTTGGCCTCAGCCTCAAGGGTGATTTAGGATTTGGGCCAAGGAGCCTGTTGAGGAAAGACCACAAATCCAGCTCAGCAGGCTGGGGAGAGCAGTGAGTAACATCTGGCAAGTCTCGGGTCTGCGGAGCATCCCCTCCCTCTTTATTTCTCTCTGATTAAATGGAAGTGAGGAGCCAGGGAAGGGGTGGAGGAAGGGAGAAGGGGCCAGAGCAATTCTCCTGATGAGAGGGTCCAGATGAGGATTAAGCTGAGCTTTGCCCGAGCAGTGTTTTACACAACTGGTTCAGCAAACCTGACCTGTGTGTGGGCCAGGAGGAATCATGGAATGGTTTGGGTTGGAAGGGACATTAAAGACCATCTCATTCCACCCCCTGCCATGGGCAGGGACACCTTCCACTATCCCAGGTTGCTCCAGCCTGGTCTTGGACACTTCCAGGGATGGGGCAGCCACAGCTTCTCTGGGCAACCTGTGCCAGGGCCTCAGCACCCTCACAAAGAAGAATATCTTCCTAATATCCCATCTAACCCTGTCTGAAGCCATTGCCCCTTGTCCTGACCCTCCAGGCCCTTGTCCCAAGTCCCTCTCCAGCTCTCAGTGCTGCCACAGCCGCCCCATTGGGGCTGGTGGGCACCTAAAGCCAAAAAAATTAACAGCTCCCAGAGGAAGGCACGAGCCAACAGGGAGGACAGGTTTGACTTGTGGCTTTTTTCTGCTTTGCTGTTTTTCCTTTCTCTTTTCCTATATAAAGGATAGGAATTACAAAGCTTGGAGAGCTGAAACAATATTTTGAGTTGTTTTCTAAAAGAAATCTGGCTTTTGACTAAAGAGTTTTATCCCCTCCCTGCAAGGAGATAATAAACATTTCCCTTTTTTTCAGTGGGAGTGTTCCCTGCAGAAACCAGTGTCTTCCTTCACGTGTTTATTCTTCCTTCACCCTCCGTGGGCTCCCTGGAGTTTTGTCCCTTTGGTTAAGACCTGTTTCCTCCCTCCCCTCCCTTCCCATCAGGATACACCACCCCAGCCCTGCAGTCCTCTGGCTGGGCTCTCCATATCAAGACCCTCCTGCTTTCCCCTTGGCTGGGGAGAGCTGTGCTGGCAGGGAGAGTCGGCCCCTCCTTGGGAGCAGAGCCAGAGGGTCACTCCAAGCCAGATCAGGAGCGACTGGGGATTTGAGTCCATGTAACCGAGTGTGTCTAGACAGCCAGGAGCCTCCAGCACGGAGAGCAGCGAGTTTTCCAGGCATTCCCTGGTGCCCAAGGAGAAATCTTCCCTCCCTAGCACACGTGTGGGCCAGATGTTTGTCCTCACCGTCACTGTGGTGATCCACAGGCTCTGGAGCTGCAGGGATGACAAGCAGGGATGGACTCCTGTTCTTCGTGCCATGGTGACATTCCTGAGGCAGGGAAACCTGTGTGTACAGCAAATACAGAAAGACTTGGATGCAGCCTCAGTTTGCTCATTCCCTGCAGGTCCAGCTCAGCGCCTCAGATCTGGGATGTCCCACCTAAGGGTGGATTTGTTGCAAGCCTGGGATTTCCAGCATATGGAAGCACAGAAATATCCAAACCTCTTCTTTCTTCACTTATATAGAACTTCTCAGGCAGAGAAAGAGGAGATTTATATTTAAATTTAAATAATTTGTGGCCCTGCAGTCAGGAGGCAGATCTACAGCCTCCGTGCCAGGGTGTTGTATTGAAGGCAATGGGGCAACTTGTTTGTTTTCATCCTGAGAATTATCCTGTGCAGTTTCCAGGGAAGGTAATTTTTATTGCTCTTTGCTCTCAAATGCAAAGCTCCACTGCTTTCTGAACTGCATCATATTTTCCCAACTCAGAAAACTTCCACCAGTTTGGTCTGAGTAAACGCCCCAGTCACGATGGGACGGAGCATCATCCCTCCTCCATCAGCTTCCAAACACAAATGTTGGGATTGACTTGTTCTGCAGCAACTCGTGGCATTTTCAACTTTATCTCAAACAGCAAGACCAATTAAAATACTCAAAATATCCTTAAAGTGACGTTTCCAGATTGATTCCGGGAGCCAGTGACTCCACAGTGGTTCTGGGTCCAGGAGACATCATGTGTGCCAGCAAACACACCAGAAATTTCCTCGAAACCCCAAAGTCTTTTCAAGTGACTCACGATGCCAGACTGGCTGGGAAGGGAATCCAGACGCTTTGCAGATTTGGACGATTTGGCATATTTTGTGTTCAAGGTCTGCAATTAATAAACACGGAGCCTGGGAGGGGACAAGGCCCCGGCCCCTCACCTCAGCACATGGAGCTGCAGGGGAGGATGGAGCTGCTGCTCTGCACTGCTCTGGGTCTGCCTGTTTGTGAGGGAAGATTTTGGAAGCAAATCTGGGGCAGGGGGGGTAGGTTGGCAGGAGTTCTGTGAAGCAGGGCTGTGTTTTCCCTGGGAGGATAAAAGGCCATCAATGGCCCTACGAGCAGCTCCTCTGCTCTATGAGGGTGGATCAAAAGGGATCCTGCCCTTCTGAACTGACCATGTGTTCTCACTCCTGGATTTCTCTGAAAAGAACAGATACCTTGGCTTTGGAACAAATAGATTCCCAATGGAAAAGCAAGGCATGTGCTGGTGCTGGAGCCCAGGGATTGCTTTGGAGCCCTGCCCTTTGGGACACTGATGTCCAGAGCATCCAGCAGCACTAACAGCTTCCAGCCCTGGGGCTTGTTCCAGCTCTTCTTTCCAGAGGGATGTGATGAGGGTTGAGCTCTCACATCTTCACCTGCTTGTGAAGCTGTATCAGGCTGTAACAGGGACAGCTCACGTCTCTCAAAGGTGTTTCTTGGGTTTTTTTCTAGAATCAGCACTTTCTGTTGTGTTTTCCCTCCTGTTGGCATTTAAATTATCCCTGTAGCACTGCACACCAATGTTCAGTTGTCTCCTGCTTCCTTGTGACCTGTCCTGTGCCCCGCCATGGTAAAAACCCAAAGCAGCATCACCCTCAAACCATTGCTCTGCACATTTCTGGTGATCTACTGGTTTCCCCCCCAAAAGAGCCTTTGGACTGTGTTGAAAGGCTGTGTGGAAAGGAAGAGGGAGTGACTGTCCCAGGGGTGGTGGCCAGGCACAGTGGGATGCTGCAGGCAGAGGGGATGAAGGGAGATGGACACATGGATGGGAATCCACATGGGATAAGCCACTGCCATTGGGTTTTTCCTGGGGTTTTATAGAGGTCTGGGGGCCTGAGTACAATTAGAGAATGTCTTGCTTCTGTATCTTCTTAAGCTACTGTGGGTAACTGCATTCATTAGTGCTGGAAGTGAAGGAACATGAAGGATCAGAAGTTCATACAATGGTTGGGGTTGGAAGTGACCTTGAAGACCATCTATTTCCAATGCCCTGCCATGGGCAGGGACACCTTCTGCTATCCCAGGTTGCTCCAAGCCCTGTCCAACCTGGCCTTCAGCACTTCCAGGGATTAGGCAGTCCCAGTCTTTCTCTGTGCCTCACCACCCTTACAGGGAAGAATTTTTCTCAAATATCCCATCTCACCCTGCTGAAATCGTGTTTCATCTTCATTTTTAACCCATTTTCAGAGGAATAGCCATGACCAAGGGACCATTCTGCTGTTATTCATCCTCCCCATGAATGGGTGAATCTGGCCTTGCTTTTCAACCATCCTCTCTCCAAACAGCCAGAGATCCCTTCAGTTCCCAGCTTTTCCCTCCAGTTTGGGTGCACAGATATAGTCAAACCACTGCCAATCTTCTTTCCCATAAGCTTAAGCAGGATGAGATCCCTATGCTCCTTTCTGCATGGCATTTTCTCTGCCTTTAAGACTGGTTTTGTGCTTTTTCTGTGCCTCTTTAGGTTTCCTTACTGGATGTTTGTAAGTGGCTTTTCCCAAGGTTGATCTCCTTGGTGGGATGTAAGATCACATCCCAGCCTTGTAGCTGCCCTGTTCTCACACACAAGGCTCTGGGCCACTGACAAATGATGGGAATTGCTGGTTTTACTGAGCTAAACCGGGTGAAATTTGGGGTCTGCAGACATCCCCCATCCCATGGGGCTGGAATCCTCCCCACACCCCAAAGCCTCTCTGCTGCCATCAGCCCCATTCCCTCACAGAGTCATTAAGGTTGGGAAAGACCATGTCAACCAATTTTGTGGTCCTGCTTCCCAAAGCCAGGGTTTTCCAGCTCAGAATCCTCCTGAATTTCTCTCTGCACTCCCTGCAGGGTCCTGGGTTGTTGGTTAACCTGAGCATCAGCTCATTAAGAACGAGAACACACGTGTTTGCTGCTTTTTTCCTGCACGAGTCCCTCGGTGGATCCAGTTGTTTTTGCATTTCTTTATTCTCTGAGTCGAATCCTGCACAAATACACGCAGTTTTCCACCTGGGACAGACATCTGGTGGGAAGCAGCCTGGTTACCTCCCTTTGCCTTTATTTGATGCTGGATCCACACTAAACTTTCCTTGCTATCCACAATTAATTAGATGTTACCACACCAGCGTGTTGGTTGTCACTTGGCTCTCGGAGGTTTCTCACCCTGCATCCAGTCATTTGTTTTTCACTTCCCTCTTTTTTCTCTTCTCTTTTTCTTTCCCCCCCATGTGATAACATCAAACTGTCCTCCAGGATTTACGAGGTAAAGCCCCTTCCCTGGAGGATTCCTCAGCATCCATCCAAGCCCCCGTGGCTTTTTATTCCCTGGTGATTAGCCGGGTGCTCCCCACGCCGTGCCAAGGAACACATCAACTTTATTTAATCGGATTATGCAAAGCGTTTTGGATGAGGCAGACACCTGGCACTGCGCTGGGATTAGCTCCGGCGGCGCTCGGATTTGGGGATGGAGAAACCCACGGGCTGGATCCTGCAGGGCGGGGAGAGCCCCGGTGTGATCCCTGGGGATGCTCCTCAAGTCGCTGCAAGGGATTTTCCTTTAATTCCTTCAGCAGGAGCAGGAATCGGAGCGGTTTTCATTCCGCCTCGGCTGAGTGCAGGATGAGGCTGTGGGAAATGGGGATTGGTTCTGTCCCCAGATCCAGTTCCTGGGGTGTTGACTTGATCCTGGGCACTGGTTCATTCCACAGGCAGCCTTGCCATCCCATTTTTATAGCATTTTACCTGCAGGTTTGTGGCCATCCCTTGCTTTTATAGCAAATCCAAATCCAGCACAACGACGAGGTACCTGACACACCCCCCCACCTCAGTCCCTGTCCCAGGACATGGACCTCCAAAGCCCCTGGGCTTCCAGACAGGATTTTAGATGTGGACTCAGATTCCTGCAGCTTCCCATTAGCTCAGGGATGCTGTGGCATCATCCTGATTTTTCTTTTCCCCTCCAGTATCTGCTTTGTTTTAAGGATTTAATATCTCTAGAGTCGTGTGAGTGTATCAGAATTGCAGCTCTCTCTTATTTTTCATTTTTTAAAGCCCACATGGTTGCAGGGGGAAACACTAACCCAGAGAGAAGGCACATCAAAAGAAAGCCAAATATGGAACGTTAAAAAAAAAAAATTAAGACAATTTTGAATAATAGCAATGTATGAGTGAGATTCAAAAAAAAAACCCGCTGACTTTGAAGCCAGTCTCACGACTTATGAATATTTAGAGCTGACAGTCCTGGATACAGGCTTTTCCTTGAGCTTATTTGGAAAATTGGTACCAACTCCAGCGTGTGATGAGCTCAAAGAAACTCAGCGTGTCAGAGTTACGTGAAGACAGTTTCTTTAGGTTTGGGTGTTTAGATGGAGTGTGGTGTTAGAATCATAGGATCAGGGAATTTTTTGGGTTGGAAAGGACCTTAAAGACCATCTAGTTCCACTCAACCAGGTTGTTCCATGTCCTCCCCAGCCTGCCTTGGGCACAGGGACAGGAGATCTACAGCTCCTCTGGGTAACTGTGCCCAGACCTCACCACCCAGATGCTCTGGGATTTTGGGAAGCAGCTCACCTTATGAAACCCACTCCTCTGAGCATTTCGGATGATGGTCCTCAGCTTGGAAAGGGGACTAGGGGCTCGTTTAACCTCAGCCACATCCTTACTGCCCCAGGAGACGATGTGAGGAAGTGACAATCTTAGTCTTCATTTCCCCTTCAGAGCACGGGAGAATCCCAGAATGGTTTGGGTTAGAAGGGACCTTAGAGATCACCTCATTCCAACCCCCTGCCATGGGCAGGGACACCTTNTGGGAAGCAGCCCACCTTATGAAACCCACTCCTCTGAGCATTTCGGATGATGGTCCTCAGCTTGGAAAGGGGACTAGGGGCTCGTTTAACCTCATCCTTACTACCCCAGGAGACCCACATGGTCCTCTTAAATTGCTGTGAGATGTGAGGAAATGACAATCTTAGTGTTCATTTCCCCTTCAGAGCACGGGAGAATCCCAGAATGGTTTGGGTTAGTAGGGACCTTAAAGCTCATCTCATTCCAACCCCCTGCCATGGGCAGGGACACCTTCCACTATCCCAGGTTGCTCCAAGCCCCGTCCAACCTGAGGGCAGGATGGTGCTGCTGCTTCCAGAGGGTTTGGAAACCCAGGACTGCAGGCAGATCTTCTCAAAAAGGAAGGACTGAAGCAGATATCTTATGAACCATCGGGATTTTCCTGTTTCCTTGGTTTTCTCCAGCTTTTGGCCTGGCAGGTGTCTTGGGGCTGTGTGGAATAGAGTGGTGGGTGTCATCCATGTATATGATGTTTGCCAAGTGAGCTCCATCGGATTTAAGCTGCTGCTAGGAATCCCCAGACCTGGCTGGGGGTGGGACGAGATGTTTCAAGGCCATCAGAGCATCGTGGCTTGGCTGGAGCCACTGCACTGCCCGTAAGCAACACTCAGCCTCAGCACTTGAGATCCCATCAGCCTGGGCAGAAAGAGATGCACCAGTTATTTTCCTCAGAGATTTACTGTTTTCCCTCCCCTCTCCAAAGCCACTTTGCTTTTACAGCGAGGGCTTTGTCAGGGCCCTGCTGTAACTCACGGCAGCCCATCAGCACAACGGAGGTGGTGGCCAAAACCACTGAGCTTTCAGCAGATGCTCAACTCCTGCAATATTTAGCACTGTGTGGGCACAGGTGATGCTCTTGCTGTCTGGCAGCAGCCAACACACTGAAAAATATCGTGGAATCACAGAATAGTTTGGTTTGGAAGGGACCTTAAAGCTCATCTCTCTCCAACCACCTGCCAGGAGCAGGGACACCTTCCACTAGACCAGGTTGCTCAGATCTCCCTCCTGAAAAAAGATTCAGGAGAGTTTTCCCTGGTGACTTTGGCAGGAGGAAAAGTGGAGCTCAAAAAATAATGAGCTGAAGGCTCAGCCCAAGTTCTTGCTGGAGGTTTTGCGATAAAGGTCCCAGGGTGCTGCACAAGGGCTCTATTCTCAAGGAAATACTTGCTGCAATAAATAAAGTGATTATACTTTTTTCCAGATGTATTTAGGGCTAGAAGGCTGAGAGGAAATTCCTAGCTGGATTCCTGTCTGTGGGATAACTGCTGTTTCCATGAGCTTCCCTGCCAAGAATCACTTAATTATGAGTAATTAAAAAAAATAACCCAACCTAAAGCAGGGCTTTGATTTGGCTTAGAAATGCTGAGGGATTTGGGGACAGGAAAATAGAATAAGGGAATAAAGAACAAAAAATATGAACTGAGTGACCTTCTGTGCGGGTGGGACTTGGCAGGGAAGGGGATGCTGGAGGGAAAAGGGGTGTGGGGGAGCAAGGGGATGCTGCTTATCAGGGCAGGGATTTTGGCCACAGGAGTGCAGTGTCCTACACCCATGCTGGAGCCAGGGGTTCACAGGTTCACAGGTTATTCTGAGTTGGAAGGGACCCACAGGATCATCGAGTCCAACTCCCAAGTGAACGCCCACCCAGGGATCAGCCCCACAACCCTGGAACCACGGGCACCACGCTCCATCCATCCAACCTCCCACCATCCAGACCATGGCACTGAGCTCCTCATCCAGTCTGACCTGCTGTTTGGTTCCTTAAATAAACTCCTCCTCACCAGAAGAGTTGTTAATAGTGTCATTTCTCTCTTTTTTTTCTCCCTGGCAGACAAAATTTTCTATTTTCTCCAGGGATTTGGGGTTGCTGTGATGGACTGGGGGACACTGGCTCATCGGTGTGTGGAACGATGCAGCTTTCCCAGGAAAACCTGATGTGTTTGGACAGCGGCTGGCTCTGAAGTGAGGTGAAAAATCTGAGCTCTGGAGCATTTGTAGACAAATTTTGGGGGGGATTCATTTATTTTTCCCTTCCCTGCCAGAGATTAGAGCACGAGCCCTCCACAATTTAAAGCAGCAACATTTAAAGCAGCAAAATTATTCCAACACGTAACTTGATCCCTGAGAAATCAGAAGTTTGGCTTGACCCTCATCTTGCAAAAAAAGGAGGAGAGAGCAGGTTTGACATTTACATCCCTCAGCTGCAATCCACCAAGGAAAGCCTGGACAGTTTGAAAAGTTTGAGTTGAAAATGCCCTTAGAGAACTGTTTGCCCTGGAAATAAAGTGGGTTTTTTTTGAAAGTTCTTCGAAACCACACGCAGATTTGGGGCTGTTAAACACTTGTGATGGGTTTTAAGGAGTGATTCTCTAGTCTGGAAGCTCAGGGCAGCCTGGTATATTCAGAGATCACAGTATCACAGTATAGAAAAGGTTGGAAAGGACCTTGAAGATCATCTAGTCCAACCTATAATCCAACTAACCTGTCCTCTACATCTAGGTCATAATGATTTAAATGATTTTTATGATTTAAAGTGTAAACCCAAGTAGGGGTTTTGTGTGGTCCATCCGTGTTATCCTGTCACTTGGAGACCCTCAGCACCAACAGGACAGGAGGGCTGGCACTCTTAACCCTGCCAGGGCTGTGGGTTTTGGGTCCTGGCAGTAAATGCTCCTGTTTCCTGGTGGGGCAGGTGCCCTGAGCCCTGGACACGGGTGGGTTTGCACTTTGCAGGGGATGGATGTGTTGTGATGAGATCCACGTCGATACCACACACATCAACCCTGCTGAGGGCAAACTCCTGGGCTCATGGCTTTGGAAACACTCCTGGTTTCATGGCGGAAGGGGAGAGAGCTGAAAGTGATGGAGGGAAAATATGATGTTGAGGGAAATGGGCGGGAGAGGATGGAAAAGGAGGGACAGGCTGACCCTTTGGCATGTTTAGGTTACGATAGCCCTGAGGGCAATAAACCAAGTGTGAGGCTGGGCTGGAGCCTGTGTCTGTAATCTCTTTCCCCAGGTGTTGATCCACCCGTTCGGCTGTGTGGCCTGGATTCTGTCCAGCCAAGGGGGAAGGTGGGGAGAGGGCAATAAAATTGCTTGTACAGATTGCACCGCTCCAAACTCAGATTCACAGAAATCCCAGAATGGTTTGGGTTGGAAGGGACCTTAAAGCTCATCTCATTCCACCCCCTGCCATGGGCAGGGACACCTTCCACTATCTCATGTTGCTCCAAGTCCAACCTGGCCTTGGGCACTTCCAGGAATGGAGCAGAGGCAGTAAATGGAAGGTGGTGGGTGTCACCCACTGCCCAGAGGGGAGTTTGGGGGTGTATACAGAGTGATATGATAATGTAACATTTACCAAATGAGAAGCTGCAGCACGATGCTCCCTGGGCCCCTCAGAAGCTGCCCAGATGCAGCCACTGGGCTGGACTGGAGCCAGCAATGTCAGGGAGTCACAAGGTGAGGCCTGGCTGCTGTTCAAGAGCTGAATTGTACAGCAAATACTGAGTTTTGCCTTCTCTACCTGGGTTAAAGCTGGGATCTTTCTCAACAGAGACCCAAACCCAGCATAACCAGGATTTTTGTGGTCTGCAGGGTACTTAGTGTTGCCATTTAATGATGATTTGGGTAGAGGTGGCATTGCAAGGAGCCAGGCTGGGGTTACTGGGTGGGCAGATATGCCCATCTCCCTGGCACCAAGGGGACAGGACCTCCGTTTACCCACCGGATTTCTTCAGTCAAAGGTTGGACTTGATGATCTGAGCGGTCTTTTCCAACCTAAATGATTCTGTGATTCTGTGAAATGCTTCCTCAGCAAACATCCCAGAGGTCAGGGCAGGACACAGCCAAGGGCGTCCTCTTTGTTCAAACCAGATGCCAAGGTAAGGAAATCCGGGGAAATCCAAGAGTTTTCTGGCCCAGTGGGAGCCTCTGAATGCACTTTATGCTCTGCTGCTGTTCTAACAGCCACGAGCATCATCTCAGAGCCTGGCTCAGTATCTGCCCATTGTCTCTCTTGGATGACCAGGAATAACAGGTTATATCTTCGCTCCAGGGCTATAAAATCTTTTTAAACCTCTTGTAAAAAGCCTGTAGGTTTTAACAATACTCTCCTTAAGAAAAAAGCCACAGTGACTGTGTCGGGCAGCCATGGCTGTGATCTTTAGCTGCCTGGGAGAGAGCCACGGGTGCGGATGCCTCCTGAATAACAAGGAGTCCCGCGGCTGCAGAGGACAGGACTAGTATATATTTTTACAGGGCAGTAAAACTCGCTCAGTGCCAGGCTCTGGCAGGAGCTGGAGCTCTGATCTGCTCCTTCCTCGCCTCCAGGTGTGGTTTTCCAAGGCTTCAAGCCCTGCACTGTGGCCCGACACAGCACATTCCCCATATCCCATCCTTGCAGGGCTGAGTGATGCCGGGCAGGGTCTCGCCCGGGCCCTACAATTTTTGGGCAGCTGTGGGAAAAGACTCCATCACGGAGCACTCGGTTTGTGTTTAATCCCCCCTCCCCCCCATCCATCTAAATCAGGGGGGAAGGGTTTACAGGCGGCTCTGACAGCACCAAACGGCTCTACCAGAGAGGCATGTGGGAATTTATAGCTCGCCGACTGCTGCCAGTTAATATGCAGGCAGGGCTCTGAGCAGTGAAGGATTTCTGGATTTATTGGAAAGGGACTACAAATGTAAGGCAGGAGCCAGCTGGGAATATTCCCAGATCAAGCAGTTTAACCTGCAGGACCGAAGGCTTTAAAGGATGACGCTGGAGTATGGGAAATTAAGGATGGCTGGACATCCCATCCTGTCCTGGCGACCAGGGAGGGCATGTCCAGGAAAAAACCCACAATTTTCTGGTGCCAGACAGCTGACCTGGGAAAGAGGTGAGAGATGAACTAGTTTTTGGGGGTGGGATTTGATGTGCAGCAGCCCAAGAGCTGTAACCCAACTAGTGCTCCAAGAGCTTCATCCCAGCCTTGAGAAAAGCTGAGTGGAAGTGCAGGACAGGAGCAGAGGGCACCTGCATTTCTCTCTTCCCCAGCACCAGCAGTGCTCTGGGTGCTGTGGCCCTTCACCTTGAAAAAGCAGCTGCCCATTTCTGAGCCCAGCTGGCTTTTTGCAGGTGGGAAGAAAGGTTGATCTTACCTGGAGCTCAGCCAGATAATCTCCCAGGATTGATCTTTTCCCTGGCCACACTGAGATCCTGGTGTGCTGCTTTAATTAGTGCTGATGGGGATTCCCTGCAGGAACTCCAGCCCTTCACCTTGTCCCCAAACTCTGCCCATGAGTTCTGCACCCAGATCGTACCTTCCTGATTGCTTTCTCATTTTAATCTCTTGTACTTCCAGTATTTTTTAGTCTTCACAGGCTTTGAAATGTCTTTTTTTTAATTCTCTCTCTCTCTCTTACCTTTCACGCTACCATCAGCTTTCTGACATGGGAGTTTTATTGGAATAAAAGTAGATTTTTATCTCCCAAGCCTGTTTATTAAACTCTCTCCCTTCTTTCACAACGAGCTGCCACCCACCCTCCCGGACATTTGTCGATTCAAATCAGGTTTAATCAACTCACAATATTGGACACAGCAAAATTGGATTTTTGAATGCCCAATAAAGTTGTGCCACTGCACTGTCGCAGCTCAGATTTCATCACGTCATGTCGGCAGCAGCAAGAAACAGCCCATAAGAAACTCATTTACTGTGAGCAGCAAGCTGCTAAAAATGGATGAAGCCTCTCCCAAAGAAATATTGACTATTAGTATTCTTATTAACATTCTGCTGTCAGAAATGACCAGTGGTAATAAATATGGCTGTATCTTTTCATTGTCCTGCCCATTCATCACTGTCTGCCTGAGCTTCCCTCAGTGCTGGGTGTTGCTCCAGGTGACCCTTCCCTTTGCCCCACCTTCTTACCCAAAAAGAGCTGTTTATCCTCACGTTGTCACATTATTGTTTTTATCATTATTATTACTTTTGTTATGATTATAATAATTATATTTGGGTTGGAAGGGACCTTAAAAACCATCTCATTTCACACCCCCTGACATGGGCAGGGACACCTTCCACTATCCCAGGTTGTTCCAAGCCCCATCCAACCTGGTCTGGAACACTTCCAGGGACAGGGATTATTTTTTTTCTCTTTTGTTTTTGATGGAGCAAACAGCAGAGCAAGAAGGAGCCCTCACAACAGCTCATTCCATTCTTCCCTGGCAGGAGATCCCACAAAGGTGGGGAAGGGCAGGATTTGGTCCAGGTGAATGTGATGTTCCTACTCCACTGCAACCAGATTTCCATCATTATCATGTCAAATATTTGTGGACTTGGATTATCCTCATGTTTTCTTTCTTCCCTCTTCTTGTGTGAGCTTTAGTAATAGGGTACTACAAGCTGATTTTGCAATTGTTTTGGCTCCCCTTTGCTGCTTGAAGGAGGACACAAGTGAGCTGGAGAGGGACTCTGGATGCGCCTGGAGACGGGACAAGGGGAATGGCTTCCTCCTGACAGAGGACAAAGTTAAATGAGGGGAAGAAATTATTGACTGAGGGTGGTGAGGCCCTGGCACAGGTTGCCCAGAGAAGCTGTGGCTGCCCCATCCCTGGAAGTGTCCAGGGCCAGTTTGGAGCAACCTGGGATAGTGGAAGGTGTCCCTGCTCATGGCAGGGGGGTAAAAAGAGATGACATTTAAGGTCTCTCCCAACCCAAACCATTCCAGGATCCTCTGATTCTGTGACCCAATCCTGGCAGAACTGGCTGTGCCCTGTTCTGGCTGTGTGCAGCGGTGGGCAGGATGGCATCAGTCCTGCACATGAGGGGAACAAACAGTTGTGGGAGCAGAAGGAGGAAAACTGGGGAATTAAAGGGACAGTGAGGATGGTGTGACACGTCAGGTCTGGGCTTGACTCTTTGCCCAGAAGCATTACCTGGATGAGAGCAAATGTCAGCAAAATCTCTGTTTACAGACTCCTTTCCAGGTGGGCGAGGGCCCCGTGTCTCGTTTCATTCTGGCAAGGACGTGGCTTCTCTCACTCACTGCAGAACCAGCCACCGAGGAGGAGTGATAGATAACGATGTAATTAAAGTCAAGAGGAGACAACTCACATATTAATAAACCTTGTTGCACAGTGGGCAAAAATAGTGTGATTTTAATGCTGCAGAACCGGCAGTTTCCTTCCTCCCAAATTTTCCCCGGTGCTCAGTTTTGCCACTCCCTTTTGCAGGGATCATAGAATCCTGGAATGGTTTGAGTTGAAAGGGACCTTAAAGACCATCTTTAAAAAATAATGGTAAAAAATGCCATAAAGGCCAAGCATGCTCTTTTGGTGGTCAGCTTAAATCCAAACAGCGGGTTTAGAGCAGGTTTTACCCCAAGGCATCAGTGGTCATTAATTATCCATAATCGAGAACATGGGAACATGGTCGCGTTCCCGATTTCTGCCTGGTGATTCCTCACAGACAAGTCCAGCAAACCCCTTGTTGCTCCCCTCACAGGTCTGGAAATTAAACCTGAGCCAATTTCTAGGTATCCCAGCCCAGCGGGTGCAGAAACCGGCTGCTCCAAAATAAATCAGCCGTGACGCGGAGACAAGGTGATGGGAGAGGGGAGATTGGATCGAGGAGCGAGGGTGGACAAGACGGATGGTGGGGTGGGGAGGGATGAAATGGGCTGGTGGAAATCGAAGGGGAAAAGATGACAAGGACGCCGGGCTCACTAAAAAAGACAAAGTGCTGGGATTTTCCTGCGGGGAGTTGGGAGAAAAACAAACTGCTGAGGAATGTGTTGTGCTGCTGCTGCCGTTGGACACTTTTGGGATGAGATGGGCTTTGCTGGGCAGAGAACAGCAGGACTTGGCCCTCCCAGGGTCCCAGCCCAGCAGAAATAGTTTTAATTTTTAATTAAGAAGAAGCACTATAGCCCATTTGTTAAATATGTTTTGAAGAGCTCCATCGAAATCTAATTTCTAAATTCTCAAGCTATGATGTAGGATTGGCTTTATTGATCTTCTGCATGATTTGTAGGGGTTCCCATCATTGTTTTGACAGCTTTATCATAGAGTAATAGGCTTCCTTTTAGATAATTATGGTTCCTACATTATATTTCAATTTTCTGTCGGACTTAGATCATCACGCTTAGATCATGTTTCTTTCTTTAGTCGTATATATGCAACAAACTTCGGGTAACAACACTAATTATTTTAACACTGTAATTTCAAGGCTTACAGAGACAAGTTCAAGGGTTAATTAGGCAAAAAAAATTTCCATCTTCAACTTCGGTTGCAACACCCATTTTATAAGCAAAGAACATCTATTTTAGGGAAGCAAGAAGCCAAATAGGTGATGTAGATACATAACAGAAATTATTTAAAGTGGAAAAGCTGTAGGTGTCTCTTTCAGTATGGACCTGTGTCTCATCCTTACTCATCCCTGGTGGGTACGGAGGGTCTCTGAGGGATGCAAGGGAAAGTGTCATCACTTCCTTCCCCCAGCCCAGCATTGTGGATGTTTGAGGCTGTTAATTAGCCTTTACCATCAGTAATGAAGGCAGATTCCCCTCTGGAGCAAGGGGAGGCAGGTGCTTACAGCCCATGCTGCAGCATCTCCGTGTCAGAGATATCTCTGCATCTCCCAGACTGGAGTGATCTCTCCCTCTGGTCCCCGGTCATTAAAAGGAAATTAATTTCACCAGGCGCTGATGTAAGTAAACTCTCTGATTTCTGCTCTGTTATGACTGTTAACCAGCTAGATCTCACTTTAATAGCTTATTTAAAGCACCGGGCTTCTGACAGCCAAGGTGATGGATGGAGCTGTCAGCGTCCGCTTCGTTTGGAGAGAGGAGGAACATCTCTTAAAACGGGAGCTCTATAAATCAAAAGGATGAAAACCAGCAAGTGCATTTTTCTGGACAGGAGCGTCCTTCTCCCTGCAGAGTGTAACAGGCACTAAATTGAGGTTGGATTTATCGGGTCTGAAACACCTTTGGACAGATGCTTTTGCAGCAGGAATGGAAGAGAACGGGCACGAAGTGGCACAGTCGAACTGAGCGCCATCTCCTCCACAAACCCTGGGGACCTCAGACGTGCTCACCAGCAGCCCTTCTGTGGAAATTTCAGGATAATTGTTTGTGGACACAGGGGACCGCTGCTTTTCCCCACAGCAAATGCTCCTGAAATCCAGTGTTCTCCCTGGAGACACGGGGGTTCATCCTGCCTATGACACCTGAGAGTTTGGCAGTACTGGTGCTACCACTCTTGTGTCAGTGGGAAAAGAGCAGCGTGGTTTTGCACAAGGAGATGGTTCTGCATCCTCCCTCGCTGTGGGAAACGCAGACCCCTTGTTCAGCCCATGGAGCTCAAGCAGAAAACAAACACGTGGGTTTTTCCAACCACAAACCCACCATTGTATGGCACGAGTTTGTGCCAAACTGAGTCACCACCCCTGGAAGGATTTAAAAGATGTGTAGATGTGGCACCTGGGGACATGGTTTAGGGGTGGGCTTGTCAGTGCTGGGTTAATGGTTGGACTCAATCTTAGAGGTGCTTTCCAACCTAAATTACTCTGTGACTCTAATATATCAAATATTATCAGGGTAGATTATGATTGCTTTGGGCTCTGCCAGGTTTGAGACCCTGGTGGCACTACAGGCTTTTATCCATATTTTTTCAAGGCTGCCTTTCCCACAGAGCTGATGGATGGGAGCAGAGCCCACCCCCACCCCCCTGCAGATGAGTTATTCGCAGCGCCTCAGTTTTGTTTAATATTGAAAGACGTTTAAAGCGCAGCTCTGACCTACATTGGGAGCTCTTTGGGGGAAGGCTGTCGGCAGGTTGGGGAGCAGCCGGTGGAGGCAGGGCCCGTGCCTTGCCTTGGAATGCTGCTGCTGTGATAAAATAATCATTTAGGGGTGGGAATTAACCCACTTAATCAGCGGCGCTGTTGGTTTGGTCCTTGTTGAGTGCTCGGAGGTGACTGGAGGTGCACAGATCCTGCTGGGCCCCAGCGGGTCCTGGGGCCGCTCCCATCCTTACCTTGCTTGCAAAATGTTTGAAACTTCCTCCTTTTTGTTCCCCTTCTCCCATTCTTTCATCTTTTCCTTTTCCATTCCCTTTCCTTTTCCTTTCCTGCTTCTTCTTCCCCTTTTCCTTCCTCTTTACTTTTTTCTTCCCCTTCCCCTGTTCTTCTTTTCCCTTCCCCTTTTCTCCTTTTCTCCTTTCTCCTTTTTCCTTTCCCCCTTCTACTTCCCCTTCTCCTCCTTCTCTTCTTTCCTTCTCCTTCCTTCCTATTTTCTCCTTTTTTCATTTTTAATTTTCCTTTCCCGTTTTCCTCTTTCTGTCGCTTTAGTGACCCTCCACTTCAGCAGCCCCCAGGTCCTTTGGGAGCACCTGCCCTCCCACACCAGGGAAGCAGAGGGGTCTTTTGAACTCAAAGGATGGACATTTTTTGAAAGCACACCAAAGGAGCTCTTTTTAGGTCAAAATATGCATTTTTAAACACTTCCCAGTCATTTGCAGAGAGGTTTGAGTTTGACATACAAACCCCAGGATGCTCCCACACCTCCTCCAGGCTCATCCTAAATCCCTCGGTCCCTTATTTTTTTTGGAAGAAGGAGGCATTTTGTGCCGTCATGACTGCAGAGTGCAGCTCTGCTCATCGAGCCCGGGGATTTCATGGCAGAGCTGTTGAAGGAAAAGGGAAAACTAGTGAACCACATAATTAGTTTTTGCTTTGGTGATTAATATCACTTGCAAACAGGTAATCGCAGCCTGAGCAGGCTCTTCCACGATGCTCCTCCTAACGAATGAGTGTGGCTGGCTGCTCCTTCGCTTTTTAACAGGAGCACAAACCGAGGGAGCTGCGGCTGGAATAAAGCGAGAATCCTACAGCGAGAGCATCCCCTCATTTGGGATCAGAAAATCCCTGCTATTCCTCACTGCCCGATTTTACACCACCCCCGTGGAACCCCCAGCCCAGCACCTCCCGTGGCCATCCTGCAGCGATGTTGGCCCTTCCAGCCTTCCCTGCGAGTCAATAAATCCGGTTTGCTTTCCACAGGCAGCAATCAGCCCGCGGGATCGTGTTTGCTGGTGGGACCAGGGGTGGGAGAGGCATTTCTACTTAAGTAATTGGATGGTGGCAGTGGATGAAATCCTGATGGCTCTGTAATCTTGTCCTACAATAATCCGTAGCGCGGCTTCCCCCCCCCTCCCGCTCCGACCCCCGAGCTGAGAGCTGCCCTCGTTTAAAATGTGATTTAACGAGGCTGGAAGAGCAAGCTCTGATTGCTCTGGGGTTTACAGGCAGCCGGCGTGGCCACTGCTGTGGAATAATAATAATTTGGGGGAATGTTTTTTCGGGGCTGAGTGGAGGAGCTCGGTGTCAGGATAAGTCCCAGGGGTGGCTCCGGTGTATCCCCAGGTGGGACACAGGGTGTGCAGCTCCACAGTCACCACGCCAGGAGCCTGGGGCTTCTCTTTTCCTCTTCCCCCCCTCTTTTTTCTTACAGTCCAGTTCTCCTCAGGGGCTGAAGGATTGCCTCTTCCTGTGGATTTCTGTTCGTATTTCGGGTGCCAAATTTCCACGGACAGATGACCCTCTTGCTGTAATATCCAGGCACTTCTCGAGGTATTTAAAAATAGCAACACCAATAACAATCTGTCTCTCTATCAAGCCTGGAGGGGAAGTAGCTTGATTAGTTTATGGATCTCCTCGCTTATGTGTGAGTGACCACAGTGCGCGGGGAAGGGGACCGAGGAGGTGGTGAAAGGGAGAAACTGGAGAGACTTCCTGACCACAACCATGGGTTGTGGCGTGTCTGGACTGCGCTGGTCTGGACTGTCTTCGGGTTTGTGCCCGCAAAATGGCCTGGAAGGCTGGAGAAGGATAAAAAATGCAGGATTCCGTGAGCTGTGGCTGTTCAGTGCCAGCTTGAGATGTGCGACACGTAGCAAGGATCCACGTCCAACACTTCCACCCTCGTGTCCCTGCATCCAAACCCAAGTCCCCAGGGGAACTCTGTGGGGTAAGGCTGGGGCTGCTCCCAGCTCTTGGCTTTTTTATGTGCCAGGGAAAAGCTGCTTTGTGTCCCTTCCACAAATCCAGGCTGATAGCACAGGGCAGATGATTTTGCAGCCAGTGGTCGGTGCCCTCTCTCGACTGGGTGCAGATGGGAAAGGAAGATGGGAAGGTGTTGGATCCTGTCCTGATCAAACCAGAGCAGATCTCTGTGGAGGTGGAAAGCATTCACTGGCATGGATTGAATGTGTGGATTAAATGCTGCTCCGTGCATTCAGCTGGTGGGAATGCACCCTACAGAATCCAGGAGCAGAGCAGAGTAGGAGCATTGCCCGCCGCACCAGCCGGCAGCTGCCGGGAAGAGTCTGGGATGCAGCAAATATGTCTCCTGATGGTCGGGGAGGGTCTGGCTACGTTTTAAAAAAGTGATTTATGCTCTAATCGGTCTTGAAGCTTCATTATTCCGAGCATTAGTGTGTCTGAGCCACTGGCCTTATTTGTTAATGTACTGAAAGCAGCAGCAGATGCGCTATTTTTCATCTGTGACCCCATCAGCTCGCTGATTCATCTACTCCCATTTTCATTTCCCTGTCACTGATTTATTAATGATGTCTTACTTACGTGGGGCTCCTTCGGAGGGCTCCTGTAGCCCAGCCCCCAGAGAGGTGCTGGAGGAGCCCTCTCCCCTCCCCAAATATCCCGTTTTTCAAGCCATATTTGTCCTCATTGCTCCAGAGATTAAATGCTTTAATCATTTAGTAACTGAAACAACCTCTGTGGCTCGTACAATTTGTGGATAATTTGTCTGCTGAGAGAATAACATCCCTCTTTTCCACTGCTGACAGGGTACCCCATCCTCCAGGGATGTATCTGGGCATGGGAGGATATGGACTTTCCATCCAGGAGCAGCCAGACGGGGGGATGTCCAGGCTGAGAAATCTGTCTGTTCCTCTTGTTTTTCTTTCCTCTTTGCACTGGTCCAGCCTAGAAGAATCCCAGGTGTGGAATGTGCACAGGAAGCTTAACTTCCTCTATAATTTGAAAATCTGGTGAGGTGTTTGATGAAACTGTGGGGAGTTTATATGGATTTCCTTGGACAAGCACTTTCAACAGTGCCTATTTGACCTGGGCTGTGCTGGATTAATGAGAAATTATTTACTTTATGCATCCTATTACAGAAACATAAGCCTTTATTCCCTCACCTCTCCCAGCAGTGAGCCCAGAGCAGATTATTAGTTTGCCTTTTTCTTCTAAGGGGATTCTCCTCCTGCCTCTGTCCCCCTGATGGATCTCTTCTGGACAAGCCACAAAGCAGAGAGAGCTGTAGTGACCTGGGAAAAAGCCATGGGCAGCCCTGTCCCGTGGGATATCTGTCCATGGCCACTCCCAGGCTCTTGGCATCTCTCAGGTTCTTTTTCTTCCTGTCCCATTTTGCTCCCTGGCTTTTCTGAGCTGCCCAGGGAAAACCCTGTTCCTTCTCACTGAAAAACATCTTTTTACTGAGCAACTCTGACCTAACGCCACTGGGGCTTTTCAGAACCCAAATCCTGCCATTAAAAACATGCATAAACCCGCTGGATTTGGGGAAGGTCATTCCAAGTTTATTCCCAGATCCTCTGCGCTGTTATTTACCAGCACGAAAACATCATTCCTCACCCCTATAAATTGCGCCTTGCTCCCACCTTTCCTGCTGGGAAATACTATCTTTCCCCAGCTGCTCAGTTGGATCCCTGGGGGAACTGTCTTTGCTTCTGGGGATATTTGAGGGATTTATGGTGTTGTTCAAGTAACTGATCCCTGAGCCTCAGATGTGCCAGAGATTTCACTGCTCCCTCTGATTGCTGCTTTGATTGCCAGCCTAGTTAACTCCTTGGCTTTGGAAGGATAGCTGGCTCATGATACAGTATCTCAGCCTTTGCTGGAAGGTTCAGCCTCCTTATTTTCTGCAGGAAAAATAAAGTTTCGTGGGTTTTTTTTTTCCCCCTCTGCATCCTTCTCTCACGATGAATTTTACATGCTGATAAGGGACTTGCCAGACAGGAGCCATCAGGTCCGTGTTGCATTATTGGCACTATAGACAAGCCCTTGCTGTTTTATAAATGTAAGTACCTTCCCAGATCAATAAATCAACATTAATGTTGCTTTAAATTGCTACAACACGGCGAGGGAATTTGCTGGGTAATTCTTCTCCTTCCTGGTTAATTTACTTGGTCCGTGTAAAATTTAGACATGTTGGGGGCGGATCCTCCCCTCAGTGTCCTGGATTTTCCCCGGTGCCATCTCCAAACCATCACTTGGATATAGAGTCATGGAGTCTTAGGATGGCTTGGGTTGGAAAGGACCTTAAAGATCTTCTTGTTCCAACCCTCCCTTCAATGTCCTCCATGCACTGCAAGAAGGGTAAAAAGTGTACTTGTGGTTTTGTTCTCTTTCAGAAGGGAAAATATCCAGGGATGAAACCCTTTCCCAAAGCCTCTGGGAGCACCAGTTCTGGAGAGGGTACTCTCTTCCCCTGAGCCACACATGCCCACTTTCCAAGACTGTCCAGGTCTCCATTGGAATGAAAGAAAGGAGCTCAGTGATTGGGTTGGGGACAGGAATAATGCACAGGAGCCGGGAATAATGCCCAGTGTTATTGGCCTGGGGAGGAGGATGCATCCCACCTGCCTCCCCCCTACTGTCAGATCCTCTGAGCTAAAGCCACCTGCTTGGAAAAACTTTGAGGGCACATTTGCACATTGACACAGCTCTGTCTCTGCTGGTTTTGTTGTCACTTGTTATAAAACAAATTCTGGAAATGTGCAAATCTGCCTCTTTCTACAAGGAAAGGGCTTTTTATGGATTTGGGAGCCACCAAACCCCCAAAGACCTACATGAATAACCCCAGCCCTGCTGGAAGCCAAGAGCTGCTCCTGTGAGCACACAAACCTGATTGATGCCCTGAGTAGGAACATTTTCAAGCTTCTTGTTTTTCTAGAACACCCTAAAAACAAAGCATCCAAGTACCTCAGCCCCTGAGAACACCTCAGGCTCACCTGAGGCATGGGGTGAAAGGCGGCTGCTGCATCCCTGGGGTACCTCAGTGCAGCCCACCTCCCTCCTCACCATCCTTCAGGATTGGGGTATGGATCACCCTCACAGTTTTTACAATTATTTTCCCTTTGTGGGATATAATACAACTTCTTCCTTCCCTAAGAAACCCCAACTAAACTGATGGTACTTCGGCTCTGTAAATGCTCCTTTCACACCCAACCGTGGCTCAGTCTTTTAATCCTGGGAACAGTCTGGAGTAAACATTACCGTTGTTGGCAGTCAGACCCCCAAACTGGCATTGATCAGATAGAAACGAGAGGAGGAGCAAGGACTGCCCACAGGCAGCTTATATTTTTACGGCTTCAGCCTCTCCTTCCCTCCAAAATTGGGGTGTCCTTCTGACTTCCCTCCTGTATTGTCTCTCTCACCATTTGAGTGGCTGGGATTGCTGGGATTTGGACTGGAAATGCCTTCTTTTTTTTTTTTTTTTCCCTTCCTTTTTTCCTTCCTTCCTGCTCACAGACGTACAGATTTGGGACAAGCCAGGCAGCGATGTGTCGGCTTGGGCTGCCCTCTCTTGGCATCGCTGAGTGTTGCGCAGAGCAAAATCCCCAGCTGGGAAAAAACACCCGCACGTTTCTCGACAGCATCTTTCCAGCTCCAACTCCCTCCCTGCTTGATGAGAAGGGCTGGTTTAAAGCTCTTCCACCCTCCACTTCCACCCCACGGTGGTCAGATTCCCTGTTCTGAGGTCAGGGACCACATTGCCCCTCCGTGCTTCAGGCACATCTGCCTGCCAACTTCCTTAATGAACATTTTCAATCCCTCTTTTGGTTCGACAGCAGCTCCAAAACGGCCCTTGGGGGAGCAATTAAGGATTTCTTTTCCCCCCCCAGCACTCGTGAATGTGACCTCCTGCTTTCCCCCTCTGACGGTGGAAGTTGCTGCAGTGCACATGTGATAAGGCACGAAATCCCCCGGAGTGGGGAGGGCGTGTGGCTCGACTTGGCACGTCCTGAGACTCCTTCTTGGCAGGTAGGCTGCTGAATCTCATCAGCCAGACTAAGCAAGGGCACAGCCCAAGGTTATAAGCAAGATTTTTTTTCTTTTTCTATTTTTTTTCTATTTTTTTAAATATAAATTTGATTCGTATTGATCTGGTTAACTTCCCTGCAGCCTGCTGGTTTTTCACTCTGCAAGGTGCAGCGGCGGGTGGGGAAACGTGATACCAGATCCCGACACAACCAAACTGTTTCCCAGGTTTAGAGGCCATAGTTGGCTTGTCCATGGTCTTCTCTGGTATCTCCAGTCTGTTGTGGGTTGGGTTTTTTTGCTGTAAGGGCTTTGCATTTGCAGAGGAGAGGCTTGGGGGGACACTGCTGGCAGGGAGCATCTGGATCACACTTGGAGCATCCTGGTCTACTGGAAGGTGTCCCTGTCCATGGGAGAATGTTGGAACTGGGTGATCTTTAAGGTCCTTTCCATCACAAACTATCCTATAATTCTGTGTTTCTATGGTTCTATGCCCGTAAAACAACAGACACTGAGGATCTGCATCTTTCCTTGGGCTCTGGAGCAAAATGACCTCCAGAATAAAAAATTGTTGTGTTTTCTAATTTTTATTCTTGCTGAAGCAAAGACTCTCTAGAGTCGCTCCATGGCCAAGCACCCACCCCAGTATCCAGGGCTGGAACCTGCTCCTCCCTGTGGGTGTGGGTTTTGGTGTGTCGAGTGTTTGCAGAAGTGGTACCAGGAAAAATAAAACCCAAAGCCACGTCATCTTTCTGACCTGTTTTGGAAACAGCCATGTGGTTTCCAGGCACCCCTATCTCCGAGGGGCCAAAGGACACACTGCTCCCTGTCCCTATGTTTGTCACGCAGACCTGATAAAATAGCCCTTGACTGCTAATTTCTCTGCTGGGTTTTCCTGTGGGGCCCTTATCAGGATGGCAGATGAGATAATGTGAGGCTGAGAGAGTGGATATGTCAGATAAAAAAATACTGTGCCTTCCAAGTCCACTCCTGCATCCATGAATTTGCTGCAGCAACAGCCAAGATGCATTTTTACTTTCTTGATTTTTTAATTTTCTAATTTATTTATTTTTTTTACAAAGCGGTGATCTGTTCCTGACGGGAACAAAAACCAGAAAGCTGAGGGTGAAAACAGGATTGTTTATGAAAATACCCATCAAACAGCTGCTCTCTGGCTCCAGCCCAGCAGGGTCAGCGTGGGGTGAAGGCTCTCCTTGGCTGAGGACTGCATTGCAGTTCACAGGCGGCTCCCAGCACTGGGAACACGCTCCAGTGACTCAGATGGAGCTGCACATCGATCCGCTGCCACCCGAGCAGGTGGTCACGTCCCCTCTGCCATGCATTGTGCACCTGGACCCGGGGAAAAGGACCCTCAGCATCCATAGTGCTGAAAATCCGTGGGGATTTCTTAGCTCGGGCCCAAGAGCCTGCAGCGCGTTCCTGTTTGGCTGTTGGTTTATGGGGTTTGCCTGGTTTATTCCACCACTGCCCTGGACACTCTGTTCCAATGCCTGACCACTATTTCAGTGAAGAAATTTTAATATCCCATCTAAACCTCCTCTGGTGCAACTTGAGGCTGCTTCCTGTCATCCTGTCCCTTGTTCCTCGATTCTCACCTGGCTCCACCCTCCTGTCAGGGAGTTGGAGAGAGTGAGAAGGTCCCCCCTGAGCCTCCTTTTCCCCAGACTGAGCCCCTCCCAGCTCCTTCTTCCCCTCCTTGTGCTCCAGCCCCTTTCCCAGCCCCATTCCTTTCTCCAGACACACTCCAGCCACATAATGACTTCCATGTTGTGAGTGACCCAAAACTGACCTCAGGAGCTGAGGTGCCTCTGCAGTGCCCAGCCCAGGGGGATGATCCCTGTCCTGGTCCTTCTGGCCACGCTATTGCTGACACAGAAGATGCTCCAGAGGTCACAGTCAGCAACACGCACAGGGTAACACACCCGGGATAACACATTCAGGATAACGCATCTGGGATGACGCTGCCAGCCCACAGCTCTGTCCAAAACACTTCCCTACCCTCTTCCAAAACCTTCGCTGCCACCCTGGAACTCCCAGCACCAGCAAACCCAGTAACCAGGCCCTTGGCTGGCGCAGGGGAAGGGGCGGTGCGGGGGGAGGCTGCGCTGCATCTCCCGGGCTCCTCCATCCCTGAGCGCTGCTGCCATCTAATGCCCACGGCCGGAGTCTCGGGCACGGCGCATCACCCGAGAGAAAACCCCAAAAGTAAATTTTGGGAGCTAGGGGAGAGAAAGAATAACCCCTTTGCTTTAAGGGGTAGTGTTGCTGCAGGTAAATGATGCTCCTCTACCCCGCAGCAGCCTGGGGAGCCTTACTGTGAGGAGAGGGAGCGTCCGAGCAGGGATGCGGGATAGCCTGGGATGCTTTTAGTTCCAGCTTGGTCCTTTTGGCTGAGAACACCTAAAAATTGTAGGAAAACGACCCTCCGGCTCACCACGGGCAGGACTTCAGTCCTGCAGAACCTGCTCCCCACTGGCCTTTTGCTGCCGTGGACGTGGAGTTGATTTCTTGGATAGAATTGTATCATTGAGGCACAGAATATTTGGGGTTGGAAGGGAATCTTAAAGACCATCTTGTTCCAGCTCCCTGCCATGGGCAGGGACACCTCTCACTAGGTAGTGGCTGGGATGATGGGCTGGATGGGAGGTCTGTATATGGAGAGGGAAGTTTTTTCATGTCAGCTCTTCCTTAATCTCTGTATTCAAGTAATGTTGCTTCCTGTAATAACTTTTTATTTATTTAGTACTCACTGAAGTGTTCGGGGAATGTTCTTTCCATTGTGTCACTTCTGCAGTGGGTTTTTTTTCTTTCTTCTTATATTCACAATTGTCCCTCACCACAAAGAGGGTGACTGTACGTGAAATGAGTTAAAAACCAGGGGTTATCCTGCCCCAAAAGACCCTCAAAGGGGGGGAGGGAGGGGTGTCTATTTAATTTCCCAAGGATCTTCCAAGAGATTTTGATGATTTCACCAGCAGTGACTTTATGTTTTGGTGAGGGCTGCAGAAGGCCTGGGATCTGTGTGGCTGGACACTAGGAAATGATCACAACATTTGGGGTGCCCTCTGTCTTTGGGAAAGCTGCTGATCAGCAGTGGGATGGGGTTCCTGGGGGTGAGGAGGGCAGGGAGGAAGGGTGCTGATGCATTGGAGGCTGAGGGCACCCAACCAAGGAGCTTCCTAATGATGGTGCCAAAAATCAGGGCTTGATTTTCCTCAGTTACCACAAAGGAGTTTCCCTCTGTGCAGGTCACGATGCTCCTGGTGGGAGCTCCTGGGTCTCCTGCCAGACTGTGTGATCCCAGTTTGGTGGTGGAAATCATGCAATTGGGCATCTAAGCAGTCTGTGGCCTCCAGGGTTTTTTCCCAGGTAGGAGGAAAGTTTTCTTCCTTTGTTTTTGCTTTACCACTCTGAAGTTCTCATATATACACACACACTTTTGGTGGTCACAGGGCATCCATCCACTGGCTCTGGCACGTCTTTTGTACCTCCTGCCAGCAAACCATTTTTTTTGTTTGTTTTAATCTTTGCCCTGCTTTGGATCAGTCCAATATTAGAGATTTTCTCAAAAATGTGAAGAGCAGATGCTTTTAATTTGGGAATGAAGCTCATTTCCAAGAGGTGGTGAACTGGAGACCCCCATCCTCAGCAAGGACATGGTCACACCATGGTTTCCAGCAAAGAGAACCTTTGAAAGGGGACAGCTCTATTTGCAGAGAGCTGTAGGGGTCAAACTGGGGAACTCTCTGCCCTGGTGCTCAACAGGGCCTGTCCGAGGCTCCTTGGCACCTTGTCCTCTCGCAGCAGGTGCGTGGCCACAGCCATTGCTGTGTGCAAGGAGATTAGGTAACACCAGCTCTGTGTTTGGGGTTTGAGTGCTTCTTTCAATTTAGCTTAACTCGGTGAGGAATTGACTTAAACTAGATTGATATAAGCCACTCTTAAAAGATTTAAGCCCCATCGTAAGAGGATGTGCTCATGGGTTTACACTGTATTAACCCAGGCTTTTAAATAACAGCTCCAGGCTAGGTCTATACTTGGTTTCTATACCAAATTGTTGCAGCTCAGGCCTCCCTGTTTTGTTTTTTTTTAATTGAATCAGTGAAAATTGTTCATGTGGATTCACTTACACTGACGGTGAACTGTCTTGCAGTGGGATAACTCTAGGGTCTCCCAAGAGTGACGGTGAGGAGGGCTGCATGCTTCAGATGGAAGAGGATTTGTAGACCCAGGCAGTGCTAAATGTATTTTAATAAAAGAACCCAAATTTCAATTAAAAAAAATTAACCCGCTTCACTTCTTCCTGTGACCAGCAGCCTCTGAAAAGGAGGGAGGACAGAGATGTCCCTGTTCATGGGGCAGAGAGGACACTTGGCTGGACTGGAGCAGAAAGTCCTGGGGGGAAGGATGGTTTCCCCATTCCAAACCCGGCGATTTTGGGTGACACTTGTTATTTCACAACTTGTTACTCCAGCACCTTGCCCTTCTCGCAGCTCTGGCTGAGGGAGTTGTTGGTCCCACATCGAGGGAAAGCAGCGCTCAGCTGCAAAACAGCAAGTTTTGGCTAATCCCTCTCCTAGCACAGTATATCCCTTGCACGGACACGCCGCTGCTTTCTAATAGTATTAATAATTCTCCCTTTATTTCTCACTCAAACACTCTTGGAAGGATCATCCAATTTAAATCACAGCTTCTCTAGTTAGCGTGTGTCACCACGAGAGGGCAATAAATCATCTAATTACAGTGATGGAGCCGGTGTCCTTTCACAAAGCCACCCATGATGAACTTAAATGGATTTTAAACATTAATATAATAGGCATTTAGTAAAGAATGGGAAGGGAAAAGAACATTTTAAACAAGCCAGCAGGTTCCCCTGAATGTATTTGGGATGCGGGGCTTGGATTGGCCACCAAAACCATCCTGATGTGCTGCACGACGCTGGAATTAAAACCAGGAAAGGGAGTCCTGCCTCTTTGACATGCAAATTCAGGTAAAAGCTCATTTTGAGGAGTGCAGACGTACTGACCCTAATGATTCAGAGCTATTTGGAGAGCTAATGTGGGGTTACTAATTTCAAAGCATATCAATCTCATAAAAAGTGAAAGAAGATGGTTCCTTACCCGACTGTCCTGAGGGATGTCTGGGGGGTCCCTGGTCCCTTCCTCAGCCGTCCACTGGTTCCATGTTCTGAAATGCTAAAACCAACGCTAAGCTTTGGCCCTATGAAAGCCAAGGAAAAGCCACTTTATCCCCCAGGCTGATGCTGTCAGGAATGGAAAGTCGGGTACTCTAACCCACAGCCACTCAAATCCAGGTGGGTATTTTTGCTGTACAATGACCCCACTCTTTGCTTTATCCCCCTCAGTGATGCAGCAGGGTCCTGGTGGGTGTTCTTTGGCTCCTGCTGTCAAGTCCCCAAATGGGGCCACCAGTGGTGACAGGTACAGATGGTTCCCACCTCCTGAGGGATGAGTGCTCGGGATGGCCTTGGCTGGTTGCAGGTCGGGAGCTGTGTGAGGGGTAAGGATGGGAGATGTCCCTGAGTCACCCAACTCTGGTGGAATCTTGTCTTGGCATTCATTGCTCTCTGTTGTGTGTCCCACAGACTCAATGTCTTTGTGTTCCCAGGCTTCCCAGATTCCAGATGCCAACAGGGCATGTACCCATGAGGCAGGAGCAGACACCATCAGAAACGGCCACAGAGATGTGGTGGGTTTTAAGAGCTTCAAGACAAGATGTCCCTGGTGTATTCAGGTCATGTAATCTCTTCCATGTGTCTTCCCATTCTTGGTCAGATGAGAACACTGGAACATCTTCCCCCTGTGACACCTGGAGATGGGGAGAGACCAGAGCTTTTGCAGAGGTCCAAAAACAATCCTGATGAATCAGGGTCAGCTGCAAGTTCCCAAAGCCCAGGGCATAGTTAGGAGGGAAAAATTAGGCACTTGATGAAATGGAGGAGAGATGGGAAAGCAGAGATATTGGGAGCAGATGTGAAAGCAGAGCAAATCACAGCCTAAGGCTGATGCTACAGCAAAGAAAAACTTATCTGGGGGATTTATTATATTGAGAGTCACTTGTGAGTTCTGATATGGAGAGTCACTTGTGAGCCTTGTGTGTTCCTACCAGGCACAAGGGAAAGCCTTGTGTCCATCTTGGGCCTTCAAAACATTGAAAACAACTTGGGGATAGTCCAGAAGTGTGGAACAGAACTGATCCTGGGCCATAACCAGTGAGGGAATACAGGCTATGAGCCTCCCAAAGTAGGAGTTGGCCTTTGTGTTCCTTGGGAAAAGGTCAAAGCTGAACTCAAGGCAAAACTGGTTTGAGTTGGAAGAGCAGTGACACGATGAAGGGACCACATGGAGACTCTGGACCTTTCCAGGACATGGAGCTCCTAGGGAGGGACTGGGTCATTCAGACCTTCCCCACTTTGTGGCCACCAAAAACAAAGCAGGAGAAGGCTCTGGGATAGGAGATAGTTATTAGAGAGCGAAGGAAGTCTGGGATACGGGACCTGACAAGATCTGAGGGTCACCACTTCCTATCACAAGTCCCCATGCAAAGGTTTAATGAGATGAAGTTAGGAGTTCATGTATAGATATATCCTCTGTGCAGACATCTATCCACTACAGATATCTGCATCATCAAGGAGGTCACCTGGGTCCTCCTGGGAGCAGTTTTCAGCCTCTTCCACTCTCATGAGCAATGAGATGGAGGAGGGCAGTGCAGTTCAGATGTGGTGTGGGTGATGGACACCCTGGTAAGCCGTTTGCAGCAGTCCTGGATGAATATTCCCCTGGCTTTCCCCTAGACCAGCACTGGGAATGCTGTGAGAGCAAGCAAGTTCAGTCCTGAATACAGCAAGAAACAGGGGGAGGAGGATGTGGAGACACAGAGCCCAGCCAAATTCTGCACTGATTTTCATAACTAATAAAGATCCGTTATGAATGTGAGATTGAAAGACCTCAAAGCTGATTAAATCTGTTTGATATTTGAGGGTTTCCTCCCCCTCCCACCCCTTTGTTAAAGGACAGTCTCCTCCTTCAAAGTGAGTGATGGTCTAAAGTCGTAATGCTGATTATTGCTGAGATTCTCACACGAAAGTGGTAGGGAGAATTGAGAAGGGGGGGGAGAGAAGAATAAAAATCCCTGTAGGGTAGTTTAAAGTCGGCGTGAGTAGTGTGTAATCTACCCAACAGGATTGATCCAGGTCAGGCATTAAAGGCTAAAATGGATTAAACAAAAGACATTCCCCTTGTAACAAGAAGGAAAAACTTCAAAGGTGGGATTTGTTCTTGTTATGACAAAGGAAGTGGATTTACCAAGTGCCTGGGGGCACACACCCCTCCGCGGCTTTCAATTTGCTCTGAGTTGCTATGAAGGAACAGGACAAAATGCGTGGGGGTTTTCGCCGTGTGCTCCGACGCTACCGGGGCCCTCCCCGGGGTAAGAACGTTGGGTTAAGAGGATCGGCTTGGAACCGCTTTTTCTTGTTTTGTTTTGTTCGCTCTTTAAGGGGAAAAAAAAGAGAGAGAGAGAGAAGAAAAAAAGAAAGGGCAGAGGAGGGGGGGGGGGGGGTGGGAAGCAACAAAAGGAGAGGGTGGGGAGCAACAAAAGGAAGGGCTGGTGGCACATCAGAAATGTTGTGGCTGAAGGTGATGGGGACAGGTGGGACAAGTGCAGAGATGAGATGGGATGGGAATGGTACCTTAGAATCGAAGACCAGGTTGTCCCAGACAGGGCCTGGTCTTGTCTTAAGTGCCAGGCACCCTCTGCATGGATATACCTTTCCCTTCCTGCTCCTCATGGTCACCATAGGCAAGGTAGGTGCAGGTTGTCCCTGGCCAAGTGGAACTGCAGCTGTAGCTACATCCCCAGTTCTGCACATCCTGGGAGGGAAGGGGACCTTCAGACCAAAAAATCTCACCAGGTGTCCAGGTGAGCATCACAGCCACTCACTTTTATGAGACTTGCACCCTGCCATGAAGGGATTATTCTTTTCGTTCTTGTTCTTTAACCCACTCCAGAGTGAAGCTAATTCTCCTCGTTGGCTGAGAAAAGGCACAGTGGCAGCAAGGCACGGTGACAGCAGGGCATGGTGACCAAGCAGTCATGGTTGCAGTGAGTCCTGCTGCCTGGAATACCATTCCCTCCATCTTCTCCAGGTCCTGTCCCCACTGCAGGGGACACTCTGTGGCTCTGACACCACACAGATGCAGGAATCAGCAGAGAAGCCGTAACACCCAAAACCTTTCCCAGCATTGTGCTTTCTTAAAGCCTAAAATGCACCTTTGTGTCTAGTGCATCCAAATCTGGAGCATCTCAAACAGGACTGGACTGGGCTTTTGGGCGACCCTGCAAAGGTTCTGGATGGTGGTTTCCATGTTCTCTGGTATCTCTAATTGCTGGAATCCAAATGACAGACTCTCTGGGACCAAACCTGTGTCATTTCAAAATATTTCTTTAAGGGAACAAGCCCCATGGTCTAATCTGTACTATCACAGCTGGGTTAACTTGTGTGTCTCTGTGTGCCTGTGTGTGTGTACAGGTTTTCCATTTTAAAGCCAGGTTAATTCTGTTAGGAAGTGGATCCTCACAGTCATGCAGCACAGGACTACTGTATTTCTATCTAATTACCCAGGTAATGCAATTAGGCAATCGGGTCTAAGCTGACATCAAGAGGAGAGGTCCCCAGGTTTGCACAGCAACAGGCCTATGGAGATTAAATGTGCCACACTCAGCTATTGAGCTGTGAAAGAGTCTTTGGGAAACTCCATCTCCCTCCATGCACATTCCTACAATAACCTACAGACCTGAGCTACAACTCATTAATTTCTGGACAGAGAAGAAGGACTTTAAAAGGGCCTGGAGTGACAGGACAAGGGGGAATGGCTTCAAACTGATGGAGGGCAGGGTTAGATGGATATTGGGAAGAAAATCTTCCCTGTGAGGGTGGTGAGGCCCTGGCACAGGTTGCCCAGAGGAGCTGTGGCTACCCCATCTCTGGAAGTGTCCAAGGCCAGGGTGGATGTGGCTTGGAGCAATCTAGGATAGTGGAAGGTGTCCCTGGCCATGGTAGGGGTTGGAATGAGATGGTCTTTAGGGTCCTTTCCAACCCAAACAATTCTGGGATTCTGTGAATATGAGCTGTTTCTCACTGTGTCAAGCTGAGGAGCTGGGAGTTGGCTGAACCATCCCTGCAGAGCTTCTGCTTGGACCCAGCATCTTCCTGAGACCTTCCTGGGTAGAGAGAGTGAGGGAACGGAATGAGCTCTAGCTGGGAAGGACACTAGAGGACTGATTAGGATGAAAAAAGGGCAAATAAATGTTCTCATAGTTACTACAGGGCATCGTTCCATTTTTTGCAGTACAGTTATTTTCACAGAGCATGTTTAAATCCCTTTAAACGTGAGTTTAAAAGGTTCCTGTTGAGATGAGGACACATGAGGAAGCTGTTCCTTCACCACCGACACTTCTGCATGTCCAAAGAACCACTCCTGGCTGGAAGCAGTGGTGTGGCAGACCAGTGTGGAGATACCATTTCATGCCTAACTTCTGACTTCCAGCAGCAGCTGGAGCTGGAGAGGGGTGGCTGGTCCTGTCCTTCTCTGACACTGCTGACTGGGCAGCTTTGGCTTATTGCATTTGTAGTTGTGCCTGCGCCAAGTCTTAATGACAGTCTCATTTATGGCAAATAACTTATTTCTGTTTGGAAGAGTTGTTGAGTAATTCCTGCTGTGATCAGTTCATCTCTTTCACTCTCACCCCGTTCTATCAGTTCCTGGGAGCACTTAATTGTGCCCTCATTTTCCTGAGCAGCTGGGAGGCTTTGCTGGGGGTGTCAGCACCTTTCAGTGGCCAGATGGATAGAGAGGGACATGGAGTGGTCTCTCTGCCAGGGCTGTGACTGCAAAATGCCTGACACAATGGCCCAGCCTGACGTCCAGGTGTGGGCGGGTTCAGGTAACTCCATGCCTCAGTTTGCCCTCTCTAAAATGGGGATACTGCCACACAGTCCTTCTCCCTGTCCTCCCCTACAGTCCTTCTCCCTGTCCTCTCCAAACAGCCCATTAATATCCTCTCATGCTTTTCTCTACAACACTTTATATTTTGGCATGTTCTTAGGGGTCTCAATTTTATATTGAGGTCCTGGAATTGTTTTCACACAAAAGCATAGAATCAGTTAGATTGGAAAAGACCTCGAAGACCATCGAGTCCAACCTTTCACTGACCACCACTTTCGTCAACTAAGCCACAGCACTGAGTGCCCTGTCCAGTTATTCCTTGATCCCCCTCAAGGATAGTGACTCCACCACTCCCTGGTGACCTGTTCCAATATTTAACAACTCTCTCAGTGGAGAAATTCTTCCTGATGTACAACCTGAACCTCACCTGGTGCAGCTGGAGGCTCTTTCCTCTTGTCCTGTCATTGGTTGCCTGGGAGAAGAGCTTGGCCCCCACCTGCTTATACTCTTCTATCAGGTAGTTGTAGAGAATGATAAGGTCTCCCCTGAGCCTCCTTTCCCCCAGGCTAAACACTCCCAGCTCCCTCAGCTGCTCCTCACAGGACTTATTCTCATGGCAGGGCAGTGGACATTTGGCCAAACCACATCATCCCCAACCACGTCCCAGGTGGTCTCTCCTCATTCCCAGCTCACTTGGTGCTTTGAAAAATCTCCTCTACCTAAATCACTCCTTGCACAACCAATTTCTTTGCATTATCTCAGCACCCACTGAGACACTGTGGCCACCACACAACATCCCAATGGGAGTCCCCGAGGGCTGGCAACTCCTCCAGCTTTGGTGGCTCTCCCACCTCCTGCTCCTTCCTGGGTTGCCTCAAAATCACGCTGGGTTTTGTTTGGGCTTTACCAAACACCCCCTTCCCTTTGTTTTTCCTTTTCACCTTCCTGTTTTCTGCTCCCTTAGAACGTGTTTATGCACCCCAAGAACTTGGCACACTTTGAAAAAGACAAGCGTGAGTTTTCCATCTCCACAGGTGAGCTTTCTGTGCCGGATTCGGCAAGGAGCCCTTGCACACAGGGAAAACATGCACCTGATTATGCTCTACCACCGCCAAAGCTCCTGTTGGCGCCAGGAATTCAGTGCAGTCAACTTGAAAAAGGGGGGAAAAAACGTAAGAATCGAGCAAAGCAAAGGAGGCACCGAGTTTATATGACATGGGGGAGTGGGAGAAGCCTGGTGTTGGTGCTAAAAGAGCAGCAAGACAGGGATGCTGGTCACCACGGGGCACAGGATGAGGAGATAATTCCCTGTGGCAGGAAGATGCCATCTGTGAAAACCCATTTGGGCTGTTTTTATAGGAACCGAGGTGGTAAAGCTACATTCACTAGCAAATAATTTAAATATTGCCAGTCACGTCACATTGTGGTTGTTTGGAAATAATTATATCCATATCACAGACAGTAAATAATAGATGTGCTTTCACTAACATTTTATTCATGTTCTGTTTTAATATGGCAAACTTAGAAGTAATTTAATCTCCCAGTAAATTGAACTGGTAGGGGGTTCTTCACACAGAAGATTGCAAGTTATTAATTCCAGGCAGTCTTCATCTTGTACAATTAGTCACTGTTTGCAGCTGGAAATGTTTTATTAATTTTCCATAGCAGTTGATTTTCCACAGTTTTCTCAGTTTAAATTAAGCAGTAAGAGCCGCTGTTTCTTCTTAAATAAATTTCCTTTCCACAAAAATACATGCCTCTGGCTATGTCAATTTTCCCGTTTGATTAAAGTGCCAGCAGGCAATTAATAACTTAATGCATTTTAAAGTACTTTTGGAAAAGTAATTTGAATAGCCAAACTTGTATATTTGAATTGATTGTTGCAGAAGATTTAACACACATTCTTAAATCACAGAACCTTGTAAAGGACAAATGAAGAGTTGCAGAAGAAGTAGGCACCGTCCAACAGCGTCTCCTAAATTCAGGTGGATCTTCTAAGGCTTGTTCTCTTTGGGGATTGTCACCATGGTCCTGGAAGAGGGGCCCAGCCTTGGTTCATCTGGAGGTTTGCAAGAGGGGAGGGGATTTACTGTGTTGGCTGAACTCTGGAGATGAGGTCCTTGGGAAGCCCCAAGGAAGGAAACTGCTCTGGTGAATAATTGTTCCTTCTTCACTGCTTGGTCTGGGATATTCCCAGTCCCAATACAGGCTCCCACTGCCAACAGGCGTCTGCTCTCAGCTGGTGCCAGAGGAGCCGTGTGTTGTTTCAGACCTGACTTCATTGCAGACTTCTATCAAAGAATCGCAGGATGGTTTAGGTTGGAAGGGACCTTAAGGATCATATTGTTCTACCCCCTGCCATGGGCAGGGACACCTTCCACTATCTCAGATTGCTCCAAGCCACATCCAACCTGGCCTTGGACACTTCCAGGGATCCAGGGGCAGCCACAGCTTCTCTGGGCAACCTGGGCCAGGGCCTCTCCATCCTCACAGGGAAGAATTTAATCTCAAAATTCCACCTAAACCTGCCCTCTGACAGTCCCCTTTGTCTTATCATTCTCTGCCCGTGTAAAAAGTCATTCTCCATGTTCTCATCCATGCCTTTGTCCAGGTCCATGATTATCTCCATGCCCATTCCCATGTCCATCCATGGTCAGTGCAGCAGAGGCGGGGCTCAGCAGGACCAGCTCAGCCCCACAACCTCCTGTGCATCCAACGCTTCCCTTGCACAGAAACCAAAACTGAGGTGAACAGGGACCTCAGAAGGCCACTTAACCCCTGCCTTGCCCTCAGGTGGGATCAGGGATCTCTAAACCAGAGAGATGTTTGTCCATCTGGCTCGTGAGACCCCATCACCTCTGACCATGCATTCAGGCTTTGCTGTCCTTGCAATTAACCCTGAGTGTCCCTGTGGAGCTTGTGGAGCTTGTGAGCAGCTCACACCAGTGTGGCCGAGTGTGCTGAGGTCACCACAGGCGGGTGTTTCACCTCCCACACCTGACACTGCGATCCAGCAAAGCACTTAAGCACCCTCATAAATATAAACCAGATAAACACCCCCTTTGAGTCGACGGCATTATTCCTCTGCTTGCCTTAAATCAAGCGCTTAAGGACTTTGTTGGATTGGATTTGAAATGCTTTAGCCCTCATCTTTATCTGTCTTAAAATCAATCTTGGAACAGGACTGTCTCACATTTGTTATTTCCCCTAAGACATCAGCAATTTCTTCTTTGTTGCAGACATTAAGGAATATTGTGGCGTCATGAGGAGCTGAGGGCACCACAAAGGACAACGGTAAATTTCATCTGATCCACCCACAATATGGAAAGAGATTATTTTTCTTGATGCTGAGCTGACTTTTCTAACCATCCTAATGTAGACCTGGAGTCAAGTGTGGGGTCCCAGGAGGGAAAAGTAGCGGTGATTCATGTTGTGGCTATCAGTGTTTCACACATCTGAGAGCCTGGCGTGCCCCAGCTGAGAACTTCAATTCACTTAGTGCGAGATGAAATGGCAGTTGCATTGGGTTGATAAAAAAAAATAATAATCATTATGAAATAATAGGATTAATGCCAGCTAATGCTGTGTAACCAAAAGGTCGTTTTGACAGATGTAACTTTTATCAGGAAGCATCAAAATATCGGATTCGGTTTTGATTTTTTGAGGAGAGGGCACTGAGAAAAGAAAGTGGGGATGTTGAATATGCCAGAATTTTTCTGGTCTCTGGCATTTTGTTGGAAGCAGCTCTCAGTCTGCAAACAGCAGGTTCTCAGCTCCTGCTGGGACCAACACCAGGTTCTGTGCCCTGATTGAGAAACTCATCCACAAACCCTATTCCTTTGGATAAACTCGTGAGGGGGTTATTTTTCTCTTATCTTCTGAAACTGTGAGCAGGTTTCTTGTTTCTGCACCAGAACATTCCTGTTTTTCTGAAACCCAGTGCTGCCTCACTCAGGTTCCCACCTGCCTTTTGTGACCTCTCTGCTCTGTGTGTTGAGCCTTGGCTCTCCAGGGACTGCTTAAGTTATTCCAACACCAACTGCTCTGCCTTTTGTGCCTGGACTGGCTTCGTGCCCATCCTAAGGATGATGGGACTAAAATATATATATAAATGGCAGAAATGGTTGTGTAGCTCTGCTCCTTGCCTGGAGAAAAGTTGGTTGGGAAGATTAAGTCTTTAATTATGTGTCTCCCTTCTTCCAGAGGCTTTGTTGGATCTCTAACTCTCTGCTTTCCTTTGCCTTCCATTCCAACCCTGGATGTGCCCAATGTGTCTCATGTCCCTTCTGGAGGAGGGACCTTGATGTCAAGGGATTCACCCTGAGCTCTCCATCCATCCTTGCTGCACCACAGACTGTTCTTTTCCCCTACTTTGGAGGTCAAAGTGGTGTCCTTGAACCTTCCATGCACATATATCCTCACTGCCATGGGCACAGCGTTCAGGGGGTTTGGACTAGATGACCTCTAAAGGTCTATTCCAACCCAAACCATTCTGTAATTCTATGATTCTATGACAGCTTGCACACAGACATGCTCTGTCAGCCCCAGGTCGCACATTTTGGAAATCTCTTTGCATCCCAGGGCCAGAGTTGGGTCGTTGCTCCTCCTACTAAATCAACCTGCCACCTCCCTGCCTCTGTAGGTGGTTTTCATCCTGCTGGGTGTGCACCTTCAAGCTGAGCCCAGTTAAATCCAGTGCACCCCAGTTCAGTAAGGGAGCAGGGGAAGTGCTTCCCATCTTTTGCATTGGAAGCAAGAGGTGCTTTCCAGCAGAAGCCAAAAGCAGGTTTTTTCCTGGTTTTGGTGGCTGAAGTGGGTCCCTTCCAACTCTGCATATTCTATGATTCCATGATTCCATCTGAGAAGCTGCTCTCCCACTGCTCCTGCATCAAATGCAAACAGGAGCAGTGGGAGGCCAGCCCGTCTCTGACGGCACGAATCAGTCTGAAGCAAAGAGACAAAATCCTCAAATCTCAAAATAATGAAAACAAAGATATCCACGTAATAAAATCTGCGAGAAGCACAAAGACAACATAACTCAGATCTCAGCTGGCTCAAAGAAACTGTCCATTAACAAGGGATTAGTGGGGGAGAAGTACACAACCAGTCAATAGGAAGTGAAAACACAGACGCCTGAAATCACAGCCCAATGCAGGGTCAGGATCAAGGCTGTGCTGGGCAAGTCAGAAAAACAGCTACTACAGAAATCTATCAAATTAAAAAAGCTGCCAAACCTGCCTTTGCTGTGGTGGTTGGTTTTTAAGAAACCTTGAGGACTTGTAGCTCTCTGTCAAACAAAAAGCATCTTGTTCTTTCACTGGGAACACTCAAGTGCATCCCTCGTGTGCTGCACTTCACTGTTATATCTCAAAAGCAGAGATTTTTCTTGTCTTGGTGGTTGTGTATCTCCTCACACAGTCAGGTCTGGTCTAGACTCGAGCCTTTGAGGTGCCCTGGTAACACAAATAGGAATAAAAGATGAGTGAGATAGATTATGTTCTCCCTGCTGCTGTTTTCCAGCTGGTCTAGAAGGGTCTAAAACACTTCTTTCCCTAAATTTCATTGTAATTAGTTCTTTGAAAGGCACTGATGGATTGTGGAGCATTTCTTAAAAAGCAGGGCAGGAGCAAGTGGTGTGTAATTAGATATGCAGAGAGCGTAGCGTGTGTGGGTGATACATTCATTTGGAGTAATTCACACACTTCCACTTCCATCGTTATTTAGAGATTAAACCAGTGCAGCTCCTTCGTGCTCACGTCTGCCCAAAGCCCCTGTGGACTGCAGCAGGCATTGGGTCCTTCCTGAAGCCACAAAATATTAAACCCCATCCCAAAACGCCTGTGGCTCTACTCTTACACGAGTTTTCACAAGCAAAGCCTTATTTTAGTAACTTAGTGTTTTAACCGATCAGTGCTGGCAGGATGGGGGGAGAGGTTGGGTGGTACCCAACACCCGTCCGTGACAATTCCCAGCCCCTTGTGGAGGAGGGTCAGCCCAGCTGCGTTGGAAACAGGGCCAGGTTCTAAATAGGGGTTTAATCTGAGTTAAAATTAAATGGGCTTAATCTGGTCTTAATCTGAAATAATACCTCCGGTGTTCTGGATGTATCGGCACTGCCTCAGGGGGTTGGCAGTACCAGCCACTGTCCTTCACAAGCCCTAGGTAGTGCTGCCAGGGAATCTGGCACCCTGCTGCCTCCTGAAAGGATCTCTGGGTCTCTGTGGCCCCTAGTAGATGATCTTGCCCTCAGCCTGGCCATGGTGTGTCGACTGGAGACCTCTGAGTGAGATAGCAATCCATGAATTTTACAGATTTGTGAATGCCCTCACAGGCCTGCCCACAAATCTGTTATTTCCAAGTGGAGACAGTGAAATTCCTAAACCGGTGCTGATGCTGTTGTAGGTGGCACACAGCTGTGGGTCCAGCACCTGGAGGTGTGCTGGATGTGGCACACGCTGTCAGGATCCTCTCCTGGCAGCAGTCACGGGAAAGTGCAGCCCTGGGGAAAAGGCTGTGGCCTAGTAGCCCTTCCTGTTGGATTGAAGGTGAAACACTCTTCCTGAGCCTGGAAGAAAGGAAAAATGAGATGGGTACAACAGGGAGAATTGAAAGAGGATGTGTGAGAGGGTCACACTGGTGACCCAAGATAAGGAGGGCCCTGGTGATGCTCGGACAAGAACAGGGATCAGATACATGCCCTTCAAATATGAGTGAAAGTAGCAGAAGGAGGTTTCAGGAGGAGAAGAGGGGCTCTCCTATCACCAAAGTCCATAGAATTATAGAACATCCTGAGCTGGAAGTGGTCCACAAGGATTATCAAGTCCAAAAATCCCACAATGTGCCTGAGAGCCTTGTCCAAATGTTCCTTAAACTCTGGCAGCCTTGGGGCTGTAGCCACTTCCCCGAGGACTCTGTTCCAGTGTCCAACCACCCTCTGAGTGAAGCACTTTTTCCTGATACCCAACCTAAACCTCCCTTAATACAACTTCATGCCATCCTCATGGCCCAAACCCGCTGAAAGGAAAAGGAAAGCTTTCAGCTGCCTTTGGATGCAGCCCTGGGGAGGAAGCAATGCACAGCTGAGCCCTTATCCACCCTAAAGCCATCTCAGTTCCCACCAGAGGCACCAGCAGGTCGTGCTAAAGACATTTCCAGCTTTCCAAATACCCACCAGCAGTAGGGTGGTGTACTCAGGCTTGTGTGTTCATTGCCAGAAGATCGAAGCCCCTCCAGCTCTGAGTTACACTTTGTTTCTGCTGGCTTTCTGACTTGTTTCTGCTTTGTTTCTGACTTTCTGTTTCTGGGTTTGTAAATTTAGAACAAAAGTGGTACCCAGGACTTGTGACCTAAATCCTGCTCTGGGCTGACAGATTTAGGTAAGAATTGGTCTGAGGGGCGTCATCCGACATCAGCTGGCATCTCTGACAACAACTCCTGTGTTGGGAGAAAAGTTTTAGGGCTTTGCTTTCCTTTTCCCCTGGTGATTGCCACGTATATGCCCGCCCCCCAGAAAATAATGTATATTGTCTCGAGGATTTATGTATTGCCAGCTGCAATTTATGAGATTCTGCAAGCTCTGCTGGTAGCTTTGTATACTGGAGGTTTCATTTTAGTGTCATCAGCCACAGATTATGACTGCAAGGGGTGCCTGTCTTTAATCTCATTTTTGAAGGAATTAATGTTATTAGTTTTGATGAATTAATGGTATTTAGGTGTGCAAGGTTAGCATGAATTAATGTCCACCTATTTCTCTTGTGTGGCTGACTATTGTAAAAGGACTCTGGTAAGCAATCTTTACACAGTCTCTTTTTTCTCCCTCTTCATTCTTTTATAATGCTCTTTTAGGAGCTTAAAAATAATGTTTGAGGTTTGGTTTTTTTCCTCTTTCTTTTTAAGTAAAAAGAAATATTGAAGATTTTCCCCTGGGTAGAGCTGACATTAACTTAGCCACTGCTGAGTCACGGAAGGCTAACAAGCATTTGGGAGCCCAACCAAAAGGCTTTGCTTTATGGATGCTGCAGGTGTAGGAATAGTAATTCCTGGCACAGCTCAGCCTTCTGAGGAAGTCTCGCATCGCTGAGAACTGCAGATTTAAGGGCTGATGGAAGAGCACCAAGAGAGACGTTGCAGGGAACCTGCCACCTCCAAAGTGGGTTGCAGGACTGTGGGGCCACACAGGATCTGCTGCCACTTGGAGCCAGGGACCATAATCCCCTTTATTACCTGTCTGCCTTCTGCTTGGATTATTTGCTTTTCATCTCACCTTAGAACTCCAGAATGGTTTAGGTTGGAAAGGACCTTAAAAATCACCTAGTCCCAACCCCTGCCATGGGCAAGGACACCTTCCACTATCCCAGGGTGCTCCAATTCCTGTTCAACCTGGTCTTGAACAATTCCAGGGATGGGGCAGGCACAGCGTCTCTGGGCAACCTGTACCAGGGCCTCACCACCCTCACAGAGGAGAATTTCTTCTCTATATCAAAACTAATTTCCCCTTCTTTCAGTTTGTACCCATCACCTTCTGCTTAAAGCACCTCATTTTCCTCTGGTCAGATGCATCCAGCCCTGACAACTACAAAACTTTGCAGCACTTTGATGATCAGTGGAACCTGGTGTGTTTGGGATCCACACTGTCCACCAGATCAAGCACACCCAATGTCTGCTTGGTTTTAGATGCCATCATAGACCCTTGAAGTGTTTCTTCTGCTCCGGGTAAGTCCAGCTCCTTTCACTGCTTCTCATAAGAAAGACCTTCAAATCTGATTCTGCTCTATGTGCCCTGTGCTTTTGGGGTGGATTACGCACACATTTGGGGTCCCCTGAAAGGGAAGGGGGGCTCCAGGAGGGTGTGCACAGGTTACAAGGGAAGAATGCACATGTCACAGGGCCACCACCACTGCTCACCTCAGCACCCATCTCTGCACCCAGTTCAAAGCCAGGCCTGCATGAGGCTCTGAGCATCCTGGTCTAGTGGAAGGTGTCCCTACCCATGGCAGGGGGGTGGATTGAGGTGGGTTTTAAGGTCCCTTCTAACCCAAATCATTCTGTAATTGTATTCTATGACTCTGTGGAGGGCACCTGTGAGATGTGCATAGGAGGAACTGAGGACGCTGTGTTTGAAGCAGAATAAGGTTCAGCATGGACAGATGGTCCTCTTGAAGTGTGGGGTGGATTCATCTTGGTCGACTCAAGATGCCCTGGCTTCCCCATGATGGTGGTGAAGAAAGACGGGGTCTTTGAGGAAAGGACATATCCCAGCTACCTTAAGCTCCACTCAGAATGGCAGGTGATGCTCTCCACGGGTGTTTCTCTCTTCCCAGGAGAGGAAATATGTACTTTTAACAAAAATGAGCCTAATTCTCATATAGCTCAAATTAAGTGATATCTATCCTGTATGTCTGTCTGGATAGAAAACCTGGCAAAGGCTGATACCAACAGCTGATCTGAAAGTCATGCACAGCTCCCTGGATGGCAAGTGTGCTTCTTCCACTTGTTTGAGAAGGTTCTCTAGATTAACAGTACTTTTATGGTAAGGGAAAATAAATCAGCACAAATGTTGCATACTTCTTGTCCACATGGTAGTGACAGACCATGTTTTGTATTTCTATGCAGGGGCTGAGAAGGCTTAACTTTGAAATGAGTGGACAATCTGTTGAAGGTCTTCATTGCCACTCCAACCCCAGCATCCTTCAAAAGTGAGGACAGATGGGTATGGCTGCCTCTTCCTCTTCCCATCCTGCAGTGAGTTTGGCATGAACACTCTACAGGGTTACTGGGGAAAGATTAGACTGGTCTAATTAGACTGGTCTAATAAGTTTGACCTCTTAGAAGGGGGCTCAGAACAGACGTTTCTGGTACCAGCTTTGTACTTGTGAATACAAACACCCTTCTTTGAAAACAGGCAGCAATATTCACTTCCATTTCCTGAGGAATAATTCCACCAGAAAAGTAATTTCCTAGAATAAAATAAGAACAAAACTGAGTTCTGAGTAAATGTGCCATGAACATCAAGACCAGATATTTATTTATAGATCCCTGGAAGTGTCCAAGGCCAGGTTGGACGGGGCTTGGAGCAACCTGGGATAGTGCAAGGTGTCCCTGTCCATGGCAGAGGAGTGGAACTGGATAGTCTTCAAGGTCCCTTCCAACCAAAATAATTCCATGATTGTCAGCAAATCAGGGGACTAAGAGCATTTATAATTAAAAACCCTGAGACTCCTTCTCTTGGTCCCACAGACCAGGGACTTGCTCTGTCATGAGATAATAAGGTCTCAGGGCTGGAAGAGTTACCAGGATGGAGGGAGCTTTTACTGAAGGATTTGTCTCTTCCTAATGAGGAATCTCCAGGAACAGGCAAGGAATATTTGTACTGCTGGAAGGATCCAGATTTTATTGTGTTTGCCTCCTCAAAATGTTGTGTTATCTGATGACAACTACACAGACTTCCCCAAAATTGTGTTTGTTGCAGAACATTGGCTGGAAAAAAACTGAACACAAAATATCTGAACGCCTTCACTAGGAAAGCACCTGTAGTACATGATAGGCTTCTTTCTCCCATATAGGTATAGTATTTAGGAATAACAAAAAGTCTGTGTAAAACTGCCTTGAGCTGTTCTTTAAGTTAATTATCACTTCTTTTGGTACTATGAATGGCTGTTCAATGACACTGTCAGCGAGTGGAATGAACCAAATTACTTTAATTATGGAGTAATTGCATAGAGTGATGGTAATTAAATCTTGATCAGTTTAAGTGAGTGAATTAATTGCTCCAACTTGGAATGCACACCGCAGCAAGAGGAGTTGTTTTGTAGTTTAATTAACACCAACCACTAAATTCTTATCATATCTAAAATGCAGACAATTAATGAGTTTGATTCTGCTCTCACCTTAATAGGAACTAGGACAGAATTCATGCTGAGAAAGGTAGCTGTGGCAGCAAAATTACAGAAAACTTAATATTCCTGTCAGTGGTGGAGAAACATTAGCTATACTCTGCTTTGCCTTCCAGTGAAATGTGCGAATAGAAATATTTCCATATAATTAGCTCCTGGCCCCATTTTGTTTCAATACTCACTGCTCTGCTAAACAGGACACATTGCCAAATTTGTTAGTGTTTTAAACTTCAGCTGTCTGTGTTTCCAGGTGATTTTTAGCCTCTTATTTTATTGTCCAGTGTGCTGCTCCCATCCTTGGTAAACGAGCTGCCATGTGCCATGTCGAAGGTTTGCATCCTACCTTAGAATCCACCATAATTTTAAGTCACACAGACCACTCCTTAATGCAATACCCACATTCTCCCTCACCTGACAGCCTCACAAAATTGATTTCTCTCATAGGTAGGTCTTTGCTTCTTTTCTTGTCACTCCTACCATGGTAAGAGTCAATAGGGAAGAATTTCCAAGCAGGAAAGATGAGTTAGGGAGCTGGGTCATGAAAGCTGGTAGGATCACCACTTTGGTCTCCTGTAGGTCATTCATCAATCACCCATGGTTTCCATCAAGCTGCTCTGATTAATGCTTTAGCCAAGTCTTACAGGGTTATATATTAATTGAATCAACAACCAAGACACCAAACCAAACCAGAGGCCAGCAAAGAAAAGCTAAAAACAAAATAAATGAGGAATTCAAGAGCTGATACTTGAGTAACAGGGTAATATTCAATAAGTTTATTTATACTGCCATGAAAACAATCTTTAATCAGTTCCTCTTTATGTACTGTAAATTAAAAGACTATGGATTCAAGGGCTCTAACATGGCCAAGCTGTTGCTGGTCTTCCCAGAGAAGCCAAGTGCATAGTTTTCCCTTCTACACAAGCACTCCTGCAGCCTTGGCTGACCGGAGCCAAACATGGTTTTATCCATACTTTTTTAGCCCTCACTTCCCTTTTAGATGATCAATGTATTCCTTGAGGCACCTCACCAACAGCCTTAGCCCCACTCTGCCTGTCTAGTGATGGCCAGAGGATGGTAAGTCCCACCAAACCCCTGCTTCATACCTTTGTTATGAAGCTCTTTATGAAATAAATATGACACATAAAGTAGTTATCTACCCTTATCCTGCTCTCTCAAGGGAAATTTTCCTTCCATTTGGGCTGTGTGGGAATAAGGGATGTCTTGCTGGAGGATCAGAAGGACATAGAGGTTGTGATGTTGGCTCTGGTGCCAAGAATCCCAAAAGAGCGGTGAGAAGCCCACAGTTGCTTCCACAATGGTGACCCTACAGAATGGACATTTAAATGTAAAAAAGAAGGGAGTTTCCAGCAGCTGATGTGACTACAGAGTCAGAGGGTTAAAATTTAAGTTATGTCATAGAGGAAATAAGAAGAGGGGGAAACTCCCTGGAATGATACCAAATGAGGCCCTTGGCTTAAAGGTGCTTTTAAATAGTAAAATATCTGACATGAACACCTGCCTGAGCCACATGCACACACAGACAGCTACATCTTTCACTAACAACATGAGGAGGTGCTAATTTACTCCACAGAGAAGCTGGTGGAGGTGTGACCTGGAGATGGAGCTGCCATCGGTGAGTTCACATCCATCATCATCTCATCAGGGCACTGATGGCTCCTGACTGATGTCTTGGAGGGCAGCAGCCACAGTGGGAATGCCATTCCTTCAGTGGCACCAAGGTTCAAGAGGGTTTTGAGTATTTATTTGGAGATTGCACCCATGAAGTCTCTGAATTTGATCAAACACGATAAATTTTCAAACAGAGGAAAGCACACAGGGGTGTGAGCAGGGACAGTGCCCAGCTGGCTGTGCCAGACCAGTTGCCCCTTCGTTAGCTCTGATCTCTGCTTTCTCTTTAATTGGTGCTAAGAGCCAACACAAGAGATCTGCCACTGCTGCAACATTGCTCTGCCCAAGGCAAGCTCTTCATCAAATTTTCCACATCTCATTCTGACCTTGGTCACATTCCCTCACTCCATCCATATCCCCACTCAGCTCCATGTCTTGGACACAGGCACAGCTACAAGAGCTAATTCCCTGCTGAGTGATACCTCCTCTGATTTGAATTGCTGTCAGCTCGTGGCACAACACCATCTTTTGGAAACAAAAGAAAGAACCTGCCGAATTAGAGGTATTTCTCCATCCATTTGCAAGATTTCATGGAGTTAATTCAAATGCATGGCTCCTGTGACTGCCATGACAAAATCATAGCCTTAGAGATGCCCAAGGAATTCCCATTTGTGGAGATTTTTGATCCCCTGAGGTGTGCTCAGCTCCTGCTAAGGACACAAGCCATGTAAAGGGTTTGGACAGCAGCTCCCTCCTGCTCAGTACCACCATCAGATCTACAAACTAATTTTTGTCTGTTTTAAAGCATTGTCTTACTGTTTTCTCAAAATAACATGGCCTCACAATGACTGAGGCTCACTACCCAGCACCCCAGATTTTTCTTTCCCTTTTTTTCTCTTTCTTTATTTAGTGACTTTGCTCATACACTGGTGCACAATGTTTGACAGGGTTAACAGCCACATCCTCAAGGTATTTGAAAGGAAGGCGTATCTTTTTTTCCTCTAAACTAAACTCTTGAGTGAAAGGTCCTATTATTTGGTTTTGGTGGTAAAGGACAAATTGGCCAAAGGACTTGTAGCAGCCCAAGTCTGCAGGGTTGAAAGCAGATCAGCAAATCATATCCATACTGTCAGGTGTTGCCTAAACTGCATGACGGTGGGAAATGCCAAATCAGAGAATCACAGAATGGTTTGGGTTGGAAGAGACCTTAAAGATCATCTAGTCCAAGCTCTCTGCCATGGGCAGGGACACCTTCCATTAACCCAGGCTGCTCCAAGCTCCATCCAACCTGCCCTTTGAACACTACCAGGGATGGGGCAAAAAAAGTTCTATTTTTTTGGAACTGAATGAAAGCCAAACTTTTGTCAGTATGTCTTTTCTTTCAATACTCTGCACCATCATTTCTTCCCATGGCTTCTTGGAGCACATTTAAGCTCTGAATAAAGCTGGCTGTGCCAGACTGGGGGGTTCTCCATTCCCTCCCACGTCTTCATCCCACTTTGCCTTTCCTCACAAGACATCACCTTCATTTTGGCAATAGAGAAAAGGCAACACACATAACACCACATACAAGGATTTGTGCCACATACCAGCTACCTTTGGACTCCTGCCTGAAAGACCAGCCACAATGTGTGCTTGTGGAAAGACAGAGAAGGAGGGGAATTGTTCATTTCCATTATAGAAAGAGTCTGGATCTACTTGGACCCGAATTCCCTCTGGGTTCTCATCCCTATTGCTTTCTGCTGGTGGCCTCATTTGTCCCTGCTCCTCCTGCCTGGCTCCCAGAGGGTGTCAAACGTCTCCAATGTCATCGAGAAAATTGTGACCATAACTGACTTGTAATGATGGTGCAAGGGTTTGACCACACACCCTCACTGGCATCTCAGCTCTTCTCCAGGACCTTTCCTATAAGGAAAGGCACATAAATTCTGCTAATCCCGTGCAGCTGTACAGGGCTTTTCTTTCATTTGCTGAATGTATGAAATCCATATGTCATCCATCTCTTTCTGGTGGCTTGGAGCCTGTTCATGAAGCTTAAATCTCTGGCATGTGGCTGGGAGCACGAGGGCCAAGTCCTGCTGCCTGCCAGTGCAAGCTTCCACCTCCTGCTTCTCCCACTGCCCTTTCGTCCCCCTCCCTTGGCAGCCTGTCCCCCCTGCAGTGGCCCTTAGATCCATTTTAAGGGAATCAAATGGTTCCTGTGGTTGAAGAGCAGCCCAGATGTGGCAGTGGAGCAAGGAGGAGGCAGAGCTCGGCAGCTGGCTGGATGCCTTCCCCTGGGAGGGTGGTCACCCCGTCTCTGTGCTCCAAATTCTGACATCTGAATCTCCTGCCAGCCCCTCGAACCCCCAGATAAACAATTAAATGAGCTGCAGCTGGGTCAGCTGCCTGGCCTTCACCAGTGTTGGAGAGCTGAGGCTGCCTAAAAGTGATGGGTTTGCCAGATTTGTGGGTCCTGTGAAAAAAACAGCACTTTGTGGATCTTGTCTTTGCTTCAGCAAAGTCAGTTTGGGATTTCCAAATTGCTCTCCAGAGGCTGGGAGAAGGAAATGGGCAAAGGAGGTTGGTTTGGGAAAACAACCCATCCCGCCACAGGGGGAATGTGTGGCTGAGGATGTCCTGCAGTTGGCAAGGTGGAGGCTGGCAGAGGGTGAACATGATGGAGAGGTGCCAGACCTGCTGGTGGGGACCAGGGTGCCAAGAACGCTGCCACACCACTGCCAAACTGCCCCTGAGCCCCAGCACTGGCCAGGCACAGAACAGATGTGGGGGAAAACCTTCAGGGAAATGGGGAATGCTGCCACAGAGAGGTGCACAAGAACAGGGAATGAAGCCCAGGAACAGCACATGGTTGGGTTGAGGGGAGAATTCACATGGGGTCAGAGCCCTTCTCCCTTTATCTTTGGGAGATTTGGGTAGCTTACTTTATTTTAGTCCCTTACGACACATTTATATAAAGCTGCTTTGGGCTGAGTGCTTCTTAGTGCTGGTCTCTGCTCTATTTAAACATAAGTGTTTTAAAGTGCACAGATAGGTTTTTAACAGGGAAAAAATTGCATGTGAATTACATTTATTTCTTGTTTACCCACAGTGCTCCAGCTGACACTTATCGACAGATTAACTTTCACTAAACTTTCTGTGTAATATGTTTTAAAAACCCACTTCAAGTACAGATTCTATTAGTTCCTGACCTTATGTTTTAAGAGGAAGAAAGTGGCTTTACACTCCATGAAATGTGTTAATGCATGGATAGAAGCCCTCTTATCCTCCTGCTTACATTAGGTCCAATCAGGAGAATGGATTATGTTTTTAATAATCTGACATTAGTATTAAAAGTAATATTTAAGGCATTAGGCTCCATAACTAGTGCAGTGTGTTCAGAGCTTTCCCTTTGTGTGTGCCCGCACACGGCTGCGCTAAAACATATGTTTATGAAACAATGCATTAACCCAAACTGCCCAAATATATGGGGATAAATTGGGGCAGCAGATTACTGCTGACATCACTTTTTCAATTAGAGGCAGAGGGAAGATTTGATGGCCATTTTAAAACTGATTATGGCGGGCAGGGATTAGAGGCTGTTAGAAACAGGAGGTCTTACTGCCCTCCCAGCCTTGGTCTCCTGGAGCTCCACGGACTTCAGGAGAGGGTGGTGATTTTACGGGGTGGAATAAGGCCAGTGGTACTGGTGGCACTGGTTGTATGTACAGATCACCTCTATGTATGGGGCTGAATCACTCTGAATATCTTAGGCCCACGGAAACATTGCTTGGGACAGGAGAAGAAATTCGGAGCCTTCATTCCTAAAGTCAATGCATTAGTGGAAAGGCAACTCTCAGGAGCTGGTCTGGGAATTGGGGTGTCCTGGCTGGTAAACACTGAACCCTGCTAGCCTGGATGTTCTGTTGAGGTCTCTGTTATTGCCACCGTCACCACTCATGATCTGAGGGGCACTTGGGTCCTTCCAAGCCCTGATGTCCCCTGCATCCCCTGGAAAGGACAAAACAGAGAGAGAAAAGAAACAGGGAACACTGAGGAAGGGTGCGTGTGGCCATCACCATGCCAAGGAGTGAACCAGGATCTGCCATCCCAGCCAGATTTCTCCAGCGCTTAATTCCCTTCACCTAGAGCCTCACTTCTAGGTGTAGTTCATCTAATTACAGCTTTTAGCACTTCAGGTTCCCTTTGGCTTTGTCTGCTCAATTAATCAGCCTTCCAGTGTCAAAAATCTCCTCCTCATGGGGTACTCACACTCATGTCACCGCCCACCCTCCCCTCTGCTAAGCTGCAGACTGTTAAATGGAAATACGAAGGGGTTTTCTGCATCCCTACTGATGATTACAGCAATTTTTAGCCCTCTCCTATGTTTTAAGAGGTCTGCTTGGGAAGTCTAGCCTGAGCCTAACCCTCCAGGAGCACTCCCACCAGTGCTGCGCACTGATGTAGCCCCACACCTGCTGCCTCCCTGCCCAATGTGCTCCCTGTTTGCAAGAAGTTGAGATCAAAACGCTTCATCTTTTATCCCTCAGCTTCCTGAGAGAGCATCCTCCTTGATTTTCACACACAACTTTCACACTCACATCCCTTTGACAGCAGGACTCCCAAATTGCAGCGAGCCTCTGGCCTCCCCTCCGCCGACGGCAAACAACGCTTGTCTTTGCAACATATGTGCAGTAACTGTTGTTTTGTGGCAGAAGGGAAATCCACAAGCTATCCAGCCACTGCACCTGCCTGCTTGGACCGAATTCCCCTATTCATGTTTGCTCACTGGAGTTAAGCAGGTCCTGGGCTGGGAGAGCAGCTGGGGGATCCAGTGACTACAGGCACAAACAAACGAGTGAGGGGCGGAGATGGGCAGCCGCTCCTGCTTGACCACAACTGAGGGAATTTGGCAGCGTACGGTCCCGAGTCTTTATTTTAATTCCAGCCAGCCCATGATGGGAAAAATTCAGGCGAGCCAAAGGAGGTGGGAGACGGGATATCCCCACCCTCCAATCTGGACTTCCGACACATTTTGTCTGGAGTGCAGCACTAACGCAGCGGTTCAGGGAGGCCACCCTGGAGTCCACAGGCTGTCCTGCCTTCCTCCCGCTCTGCTACAGCCTTTCCTAACACCGAGGGGTTGTCTGAACGGTGCCTCTTTGTCTCCCCCTTCTAGATGGAACAGCTGTTTCAGGGGGGAGCCTCTCAGAGGTGTGACTGTGGCCAGGGTAGGAGAAGGATGTGTCAGGTGGAGGGATGGGTTATGCAAAGCTCATAGAAGGAATATTCATTAGCAGGAAGATTCTCAGAGGTGTGACTGTGGCCAGGGTAGGAGAAGGATGTGTCAGGTAAAGGGATGGGTTATGCAAAGCTCATGGTATTTAGCAGGAAGATTCGCAGCCCAGAAGTGCTGTGGAGCTGGGTCCCTTCTGGGAAGATAAAAGAAGGTGAGACCCTGCAGGTGCCTCCATCCTGCCCTTGGTGCCTCACAGAAAAGGAGCGACTCCTTGAACGCAGAACCTGATGGAATTTACCCTTGTGTATGAAACTTTAATGAATTTAAAGGTTTTTCTCAGTTTTCCTGATGTTCTTTCCAGTGCAGTGGACAACCCCCCCCCACGCCAGCCTAGATAAGCCAATAGCAATAACCATGAATACCAATGGATATTGCACTGCTTTCTGCAAAAGCTTTGTTAGGGAAGGCCAAGTTATATGGCATTATCTCCTATTTATGAGTGAAAAAATACACAAGGTTCCTAAAAACCAGGAAAAGGGCTGTAATTATCTCCTATATTGCAGAAGAATTATCTGTGCTGATTAAGCTGTTGCTTGTTAGCTCATCGTGCTTATCAAGTCACCAACCCACACCACCTCTGACTCCAGCAGAAATGATAGCATAGAACATTTGGGACACCTTGGGTCACCATGCACCCATTTTGCCTTTTTTCCTGCTAATATCATGTGCAAATATATGCACAGCTGACCCTGCCAGAGAGTGCCCCATCCCCTGCAAGAGGCTTCAGTTTCTCTGTGTTTCCTTTCACAGTGTAAGTTCAGCCAGATTTGTGGAAAGCAGGAGATTTTGTTTGCGCCTAAATCTTTTTGTAGGATTTTCTTTAAAGGCCTTAATGCCATGGAAAAACAGCAAGAGGCGAATTCTGCTCTTGGTTACACCAAACGGGGAGTAAATCAGCTGGAGGCAGTGAGGGATGCTGGGTTTATCCCAATGAAGGCAGAAGCAGAACTCAGTCCCTTGCACTTAGCTATTTTCTGCACCAGCAGTTCTGGCCTCTGAAAAAATTAGATGCATTTTTGTGAGAAGCCTGAAAATATCAAGCAATGAAAGGCAGAGGAGAAATCTGAGGCTTCTAAATTATAAGCAGTGGCAACACCAGGTGCTGTCCTCCTTCAAGGCTGTAGAAGCTGCTCCCCTTCAGTTAATGCAACAGAAGTTCCTGAAGGTCTCAAGAACTGCCCTACATACGTATTATTTCTTTTTATCCACCCTTGAAATATTAATTCTGGGTAACATCATTATCTTGCAATGCCCTAAGCCTCTTGTTTCATGTTAAATACTGTTTTTATGTGACTGTCAACATTTGATGTTCAAGAGATGCTCAGGAGAGGTCGATTCTACCTCAAATCCATGATTAGGCAGTGGCAGATTGGAAGTTTTCAGTCTTGATCAAATAACCTGGCCTAGAGGAAAGTGTCCTTGTCCAGGGATGTTGAAACTAGATGATCTTTAAGGTCTCTTCCAACCCAAACCATTCCATGATGTTTAATGGTCTGTCCTACAATGTCTTCCACAAGGCAGCTGGCTTGGACATGGACTGCAGTGTTCTGGCCACATGGGTGATGTGAATGGGCAAGACAGAGCTGGGAATATGCCAGATTTTAATCTGGATTTAATATAATCCATTTAATCTGTTTCCTAGCCCCGCCTTCTACAGCAAATGAAGATGAAGCCAAGGTAAGTTCGTATCTTCATTCTGGTTTTGTGCTTCCTAACCCCTAAAGAGAACAACTGCAGGACCTCCACAGACCTTGAAACAAGTGGATGGAGCAGGTTCAGGAGATTTTCTTGGAAGACCATGTGCAGAGAGTAAAAATCCATCTGAACTCCGGGGATGCTTGTGAGCTCAGCCACCAACATGCTGAAGGAAACGTGGGTCAGCTTTGCCAAAGACTTGCTTTCGGAAGCTGTGGAGAATCTCACTATCCCAGCCTGAATTTTATGGGAGACTTATGCTTAAATGGTTCAGTGATTACTCAGAATGTAAGAGAAAAATATTGTGTTCTCATACCAACTCTGGGACTGCCACCTGCTCCAGTCAACCTGGGAAAAGCAAACCAGTCCACTCAGGCTAACTCAAAATCTTGCCCTTGGGATACCACTGCATCTCTCTCTCCTCGAAAAGTTGGATTTATTACATTAGAGCTCTCCAGGTAACATAAACTATCCAAAAAATGGCATGTCCTGCATGCTGACACACCTCTAACAGACCTCACAACAGCAGGGCTGCTTGGAGACGGGGAAAATGGGAGTCATAGAACCACAGAATAGCTTGGGTTGGAAGGGACCTTAAAGATCACCTATTTCCAACCTCCTGCCATGGACAGGGACACCTTCCACTAGACCAAGTTGTTCCAAGTCTCATCTAACATGGCCTTGAGCACTTCCAGGAATGGGGCAAATCTCTTGTGAGCCCCTAATCTTAAAGTTTCAGCAGCGTTTTATCCCCAGAGTTTGAAGCTGCAGCAGATCTAACAAACATCTTATAGAAAAACACAGATTTTTGTAGTGATGCTGGAGCTCCATCAGTTTCCAGCTGCAATAAAAGACAACCTGTGGTAGCCTAACCAGCAGCATCAGCACCAAGGATTTTTTCAGTGGAGGAGCACAACGAAGATATGGCAGGGCCAGGTAGAAAAACAGAGGTTAAACCAGGTAACGAGGGCAATTTTGGAGGGTGCAATTCTTGTCCTGCTTGACATCCTTCGTGCCAATTCCCTGAGCATGACCCTCAGCTGATAAAATCTGATCACAACTTAATAAATGGGAGTGAAACAGAGAGGACTGATGGAATGGGAAGAATTCTCACCAAAATCAGTTATTTGTTGAGTTTTACTGAAACTGTGAATATAGATGAGGAAATGAGAGTTGGAATCCTTGGAGACCCCTGAACTGCTGCTGCAGCTCTTCAGCCACATCCTGTGTGTGTGGGGATTTCTTGGGCCAGGCTGTGAGTTTGGCCACCAAGGTCTGAGATTGCAATTGATATCCTACACCTTTAATTAGAAGAAAGATGAAAGGCATTTAATTGTGTTTTGTGATGGTAAAAAGTGCTCCCTTTCTGCAAAAAACTTAGCACGTGTTAATTCAGTGCTCTGGGGATGAAGTGAACAGGACCCTCATGGTGCAGCAGCTGCACTGGGGAGAAGATGGTCTTTGAGGTGATGGTGGAGTCACTGTGCAAATCAGACACCAGAACCCGAGTCTGTCAATAAGGTACATGGGTAAATAAATATTAGTTTAAGGAAATCAGGTGTGAAAACGTAAAGATGATTGTCAAGAGTTCTGGGAAATCTGGCTGAGATAAACGGGATTTGTGATTGCTCAGTGTGTCAGAAAATCAGCTGGAAGGCCACGGAGACCACGGAGGCAGAGTCTGGAGGTCTTCTACAAGAAAATAAAGCCTCTCTGACAAAGGTGCAAAATCATGGGAAACAAGATCTACGTGGGGAAATGAGTTCAGTCTGTTTTCTTATTTGGGGAATAAAATGAAACTGAATTTTGGAACAATGACCAAGCTGTCCTGACAGCAGTGGAACCAAGCTCCTCCCATAGAATTGAGCCTCCACATTCTCCCAGCCCTCTGACCACAGCCACCCCTGGCTCCCCTGGGAGACCTTCACCTTTCGTTTGAATTTTGAGGGGCTCACAAGGCACAGGGGGAATCACGGTGGACATACCAGTTGCAGGAATCCTGGTCCCTTAGATGACCAAGGAGAACACAAGGAGCCACCTCTGCAGTGTCTCCAGGCACAGAAGCCCTCATGTGCTTTGGGTGACCAGCACCACCGAAGCACACCTTTGCTGGCCCATCCTGGGCCACACTCAGAGCCCAGTTGGGTGCAGTCTGAATCTGTGCTATTGCAGGGACAGTCCCATGGCCAGGGACAGCTTTTATTCCACTTCATTCCACCTGGAATCTCCCCCTCCACCACGTCCTCTGCAGTTCATGTCGGTGCAAACGTTGGAGTAGGAGCCTGGTCTTGCCTCCACCTCTACAAACCCCACAAGAAGTCATAAAAAGCAGCTTATTCGAGCCACTTAAGAACAAATAAAAGCAGCATAACCTTCCTTTTCATGCTTTGCAGGCGGCCATATATCGTGAGTGGAAATACTGCCAAACTCCTTGTTTAAATATAGAAGCAGTGCTTATTTGTATTGTTAGTGGTCCCCACGAGGACCTGCTTTCCTTACACAGGGATATTGTTTAGAATGAAGACCAAGGCTGGCGACTTTGCCATTAAAATTCTGTGCCAGCCCAGCGCTGACAATATTGAAGCTTTGCTAAATGTGTATACGTGTAAGTTCATTAAATGGGTGCTGACTGTTGTTACACAAGTACAGCAGTTGAGTGCTTTCTGTATTAACCTTATCACCTGATGGGCAAAAGAAAAGGTTTAACTAAAGCTTAGGACTAATTGAACAGTATTTCAGTATTTTCTTATGTAAAACTGGTTCTGGTCTATTGTTTTTATTTATTTGCAATAACTGTGCTCATTCAAGTTTGTAATGACACTGCCATGGGTGAATAGAATTTGCTTTAAGTATTATTCTCCCTTTGCCTATCTCCTGCCTCCTCTAAACTGTGTCTCTCAGGAGGAAACCTGCAACAGAGCCCGGTAAAAAGACAACTCTCTAAGTACACAGTCATTCTGGGGAGATATGTTCCCAAGCTGTGTTTTTAAAATTACTTTAGCAGTTCCTGTTTATTTTCTCTGGCTGCCTTGGGTATTTCCTGTCGGGATGAGCATGGAGCATGGAACTGGAGGAGATATGTCAGGAAAAAGCCTCCTGAGGAAAGGTGGGAGGCATCTCATCATCAAGATACTCCAACAAACCACGAGCACTTTCTTTGCTCAGTTGCCACTAGAGTATGCTCTCGTGCTACAAGTTCCAGGGATTTTTTCTTTTTTAAAAAATCACTATGTGTAGCACGAGGCCATCTATCAAATGTTTTCCACTCGCCCCACTGTTGGGTTTATTTTTAATTAACCAATACTATTTTTTTCAATTGCTGTTGAACCCATACTCAAGGCATTGAGAAAGCCACTCTGTGGTGAGAGGAATCTAACTTGGGTTTGGGCAACTTCCAATGTCCAGCATGTGGATTAAAAGAGCCAAAAAATATCTTACCTGTCTTTAGCACAACAACAAAAAAGAAGATTTGCATGTCCTTTCTGTCTTGGTTGGACCTCTGGGTCATGGCTGCTGAAAAAGGGGGAGTCAAATCTCATGGATTAATAGATTTCTGCTTACAGAAGAAAAATGTAAATGCCCTTTTCAACATAAAGTGTGTCTGTAATCCCAGCCTTTGAAATGGTGGTAGTTATTCACTAAGATAAAGGCAGCTGTGAGCCTGCCCTACCACATCACAGCAAAGTACTTTGTCACTGGCACCCTAAAAGTTCCAGTTTCTGCATGACAAAGATATAAAACAACTTGCAGGACAATTAAAGAACAGTTTGTCCTCACCATATTATTACCAGCCTTTCTTCCACGTTTCGATATTCGCCTGTAAATTGCTACCTCCCCCATCAATATAATTGTAATCAGCCACGGTTAACATTTGTCTTTGGATGCCTTTTCCAAGGGAAATACAAAGAAAAGAAAATACGGCAAAGAAAAAAGCCACGCTCCGGATAAAGAGCCTCGCCACCAGCCTGCTTTCACACACAGGCTGCGCACTTTGCTGCTAAAATTACATTTTAGGAGCCCCAACGGGTGCGGGAACAATGACCCCGCTCATTTCCATAGTGACAATGGCTGGCGGAGGATTGCAACATATCTTTTTCTTCTCCCCGATGAACCTCAGCCAACAAGGGCAGAAACCTGCCAACAAGTTGAGTACATTGAAGCTCACTTGGTCACCACAGAGCCTTGTGGACGGAAGGCGGCCACGTGGGCCCAGCTGTGACCCAGCCAGTGTTTGCACCCACAAACACCAGATCCTTCCAGCAAGCCCATTAACTTCTGAGAGGGTCAAACTTCTGCTTGTTTTGCCTTCTCTGGACTGCGTGAAAAGACCTTCTCCAATTCCATAAAATCATAGATTGTTTAAGTTCAAAGGGACCTAAAGATCATCTCATTCCAATCCCCTGCCACGGGCAGGGACACCTTCCACTATCCCAGGTTGCTCCAAGCCCCGTCCAACCTGACCTTGAGCACTTCCAGGGACGGGGCAGCCACAGCTTCTCTGGGCAACCTGTGCCAGGGCCTCCGCACCCTCACAGGAAAGAATTTCTTCCCAATACCCCATCTAACCCTGCCCTCTGGCAGTGAGAAGCCATTCCCATTGTCCTGTCCCTCCATGCCCTTGTCCCCAGTCCTTCTCCAGCTCTTGGCGCCCCTTTAGGCTCTGGAAGGGGCTCTCAGGTCTCCCTGGACCCCTCTCTTCTCCAGGCTGAACAAACCCAATTCTCTCAGCCTTTCCTCATAGTTCCATCCCTCTAATCAATTTGGTGGCCCCCTCAGGACCTGCTCCAACAGGTTGATGTTCTTCCTGTGCTGTGGACCCCAGAATTCCCTTAACACCTTTCTTGGCTTGATGTTGTGCCATTTTGGGGGGGTTTGTGCCGCTGTTTCAGAAGGGCTCTTCGGCAGCAGCTTCTCCAGTCCCCAGAACACCACGTGTGTATTTCCTCAGTCGTCTCAACCCTTAATCCTGCTCTTTTTCCTTAATAAATGCAAACCTAATTTTCTAACGTCTCCACTTAGATCTAATCCATCAGGCTGTTTATTATCCTCGTTACCCTCCTCTATACCTTTCCCATTTGTATTCAAAAGCCTCTCTTTAATCTGCCTCAATTCTCCAGGTATGGCCTCGGCCGCTCTTTTTGCGCAATCCCATAATGATTTCCGCGGATGTGTTTTAGTCCTCTATCGATAGGTCTCGGGATGCTATTTGCCTTCCTTAACTACTCCCGCAGCGGGAATCTTTAATATTCGGTGCTTTTAACATTCTGGGCGCTGACGCCTCCAATCTTTTCCTTCACCAACACCTCGTGCAAAGCCATTGAGGGGTTAAAATCTTTATTATCAGAGCACGGGCACACTGGTGTTGAACCCCCAGGGTGGGTCTTGCACCCAGAGGGGTTTGCTGTGACTGAGGGGCAGCAGAAGGTGACGACCCTTAAAATAAATTTTCGGATTATAGGTTGGACTAGATGATCTTCAAGGACCTTTCCAACCTTATCTATACTATGACANGCCGCCAGCCCGCCCGCGGGCTGGGAAGGGCGGCGGGACAGCCCGTGGGGCCGGGGCGTTGGGGTCACCCCGCCGGGGAGGTGGCACCGTGGGGACCTGTGGCATGTGGGGGCTGGTGCATCGCTGTCAGGCTTCGGGGAGCGGGGTGGGGCGTTAAACCCTGTGGGGCCGGCGCATTGCTGTGTCCCCCCGTAGGGATGCGCGTCCTGTGGGAGTTTGGGATCGCGGTCACCCCATAGGGTTGCTGTCACCCCGAAGGAACTGGTGCGTCAGTGTCACTCCGTAGGGAGTGGCGCATTGCTGTCAACCCCACAGAGTTGCTGTCACCCCCACAGAGTTGCTGTCACCCCATAGGGTTGCTCACTCCAGAGGGGCTGGTGCATTTTTGTCACCCCATAAGGTTACTGTCATCCCATAGGGATGACCGTCCTACAGAGACTGGTGTGTTGCTGTCAACCCCTATAGGGTTGCTGTCATCCTGTAGAGATACTTATCCTGTAGGGACTGGTGCATTGCTGTCATCTCCGTAGGATTGCTGTCACCCTATAAGGCTCACTCCAGAGGGCCTAGTGCATTGTTGTCACCCTCCATAGCGTTCCTCTCCCCCACAGTGGCTGGTGCACTGCTGTCACCCTACAGGATTGTTGTCACCCCATGGGGTTGTTCACTCTGGAGGGGCTGGTGCATTGCTGTCACCCTTATAGGGCTGCTGTCATTCCGTAGGGTTGCTCACTCCATGGTGTTGCTGTCATCCCATGGGATTGCATCCCCATGGCAGCTGCTGTGTCATTGTCACCCCATCTAGATTTTCACTCTGGAGGGGCTGGCGCATTGCTGTCACCCCATGGGGTTGTCACCCATGTAGGGTTGGTCACCCCCTAAGTTCGCACAACCCCCCCAGTAGCCACTGGTGCAGTGCAGTCACTTTTTGGGGTGCTCATCCCGTTGGAGTTGGTGCATTTGAACCTCCCCACCGGGGCATTTGTTCCATGGCACTGACACCCTGTGCTGGGTGTGCACCCCTCAGGGCTGGGGCATTGCCTGGGGCTTGCCCCAGTGGGGTCAGTGCAGCAAGGGCTCCCCTGGGGCTGGTGCCCTTGGGCCACCCCGTGCTGGCCTGATCCACCCCACATATTGCCTGTGTTTGAGCCTTCCAGCAAAGGATTTAATCAGGGCCCCTGGGGATGGTGGGTGACAGGAGGAGGCAGCTGTGCCATCCTGCCAGATGTGCTGTCACTGCCTGGGCTGTCCCTTCCTCTGTCCTGCACAGCCACAGCCAGTGCAGCAGTGAAACCTCTGGATATGCCTGTCTGGAAGCACAACTTCCCAACAGCATCAAACTGTCTCTGGTGTTTTGTGCCTGGATTCTGTGATTCTGTGGCGCTGCTGAATCCACCAGGAGGGACAAAACTCTTGTGTTTGACACTGGTTTTACTGGTTTAATCTGGTCTTTCTTTAAAAATACATACCTTACTTTGCAGTGTGCTCTGATTTGGTCATAGGAAGTCTTGGATTTTCTAGGAAATGTATTGATATTTTTTTTTTTCCTGGAACAAATGTCCAGGATACTTTCTTTCTTATCCCAGAAGAGCATTGAGTGGGTCTGTTTAACTCTGTGCCTCCTGGCCATCGCTGGTTTCAAATCCAAGCTGTGCATGAAATTCCTTTTAAATAAATGGGCTTCTAATGGATGCATAGATTTTACAGCCTCAGTAGGTGTGGAGAGAGAGATGTTGGCAAGGCTGGCCAGTGTGTGTGCCCTGATGGCTTTTACTTCTGCTCCCACATTGCTAAAAGGGGCTGGGTTTGCTCCTTCTGGGTGTAGCAGTTATTATGTGGTGATCAATATATTTACATTTGAGACCATTTTGTCTGTTAAATCTCTTCCCGATGGAAAAGACGTGGCTGTGAATGTGCGGGGTGCCTGTGCTCCGAGCTGTTCCCATGCTGAACAAAGCCTTGGGACCTGGTTTTTAATTGTACTTGAGCTTGGGTTTTCCCCCTGGGGTGCAAATAACCATTAGCACCCTTTACAAAGAGGAGGGATGCAGGTTCTCCTGATGATGTGATGGATCAATGCTGGGATTTGTTCTCTGCTTGATGTGAAGTGTCCCAGCAGATACAGCAAACGGGTTCACCCCACTTCCCCTGGCTTATTTTGGTTATTTTATCCCATTTTGGAGGCAATTTTGGGGTTATTCCCCAGGTTTCTCGTGGCTTGAGCAACCCATGGGATGCTCCAGCTGGAGTCCACTGGAAGGTCTGTGCTGGAGGTGATTAACTGAGCACGGAGCTCAAACTCCTGCCACCAAAAAGCACTGAAGCTACTTGTGTGAGTAAAGAGCTGCTTAAGGATTTGCTGTATCTGCCTTCAGGCAGGGAGCCTAGTATTTTACTTTATTTTATTTTTTTTTTAAGCTATCTGTGTGTTTTTAATTGTTCCCAAAGTTTGCAGTAATCCAGAAGTGTCAAAGGCAGTTGGTGTTTCCATTGGCAGCTTTCTCGTGTTACTTAGTGTTACAATAAAGAAATGAGAGAATGAATTATAATTCAGAAACATCCACAGGTGTTAAAACAGCTTGAAAAGGGATCAAATAAAGTTAAAAGAAAAAAAAACCAAAACCAGATCACCAAACCCCTCGTTCCTGTGATGTGTCAAATATCAGCTCCTAACCTTGCTGGGGATAAATCGGTTTTCAGGCAGTGTTGGACCCATTCCATGAAACCCTTTATTAGGGGGTCAGGCTGGACAGTCAGTAACATATTTACATCAGGAATCATAGATCCATAGAATATCCTGAGCTGGAAGGGACCCTTAAGGATCATGGAGCCCTGTAGAGCTGGATGGAATAAACTCTTCAATTTGAGCCAGTGTCTAAACGTACTTCAGGTTGTTCTCTCTGACAAGAAATCCATTGAAATCAAGTTTGTGGGTGCTGTGGTCTTGCTTTGTGTATTTTGTTATTTAATATTAGCATTCCCCTCTTCTCTAGCCCGTGGAGGCTGTAAGTGCTGCCCAGGTATGTGGGTAGGAGATGGAAAATTCACCTTATCCAGCGTGGTGGGTGTTACTTCTTTTGGTTTTCCCAGTGGAATTCAACAGGCCTACGTCCCAGGGGTTTATTTTTCCAGGTCTTCTTACTTTTATTTCCTTAATTCTTACAAAGCACAGTCGTGCTGTTGGCTTTCAGAGCGTGGCAGTGGCACCCACCAGTATTTTATTTCGATTATTTTTGCAGCTCTCTGGTTGGTCTGTGGCTGTATTGCTTTGGGGTTGTTCTTGCCTGTGATATGGACCAACATCACAGCGATGTGCATGAATTGAATCTTAATCCTTAGCCATTTTAGATGCACATATTGCTGTATCCCAGAAGGACTTTGAGGAAGGTGAAGCCTTGCATCCCTGCCAACAACAGTTTTGGGTTGACTTGCATCTCCATTTTCAAATGCCCCGTTTACTGTAATGTCAGGATTTAAAGGTGCCATATGTACAATCCTTTCAGGGTGTAATTGTGCAGAAATATAAAATACTCTTAATTCAACATTTAAAGCCAACAGCGCCCTTTGCTTTGTCTTTGCCATCTAAGGGTGGGACAAAGCTGCCATGACCTTGGTGCAGAATTAGCAGGACCAGTAAAACCAGGCTCTGAAAAATTGGATTAGGAAATTTGAGGGGAAGAAAAAAAAACAGCCGTAATTTTTAAGTTGTGCTGCCCCTCGGTTCATGCCTGAATGTGTTGTGCCTATTGAATATATTGAATATAGATAATTTGGGAGCGTTCATTGCAAAAGGTCTCAGTATGTAAAAATGCCAGGTGTCATTAACTATCCTGCTAAAGTGGGTCTTTTTGTGGCAATTGTCTGTCCTGGCATAAAATACAAATGAAATGCAAAATCTAAATGGTGTTTGTGATGGGATGAAGCGTCCACTGACAGGTAAAAGTTACTTGCAAAGCAGCATTGCCTTACCACCAAGGGAGAGCAGCATTCCTAAATACGTGGATGGAGATTTGTACAATTAGTGATTATGTTTTCCCTCTTTAAAACTATAAAGCTCTGGTTTTGTGTTGTTGGTTTGTTGTTTGTTGTTTTTTTTTAATGAGAACAAGGGGGTTGCTGAACAGACAATGCAGCTTAAGTGTTGTAAACTGCAGTGCTGGAAAGTTATTGGGTTTTAAATTAAAAATACACACGAACGTCTGCATTTTGAATATCTCAGGCCATTCTTTGCCCGAGCCTTACCTGTATTTTCACTTATCTGTTCATAAAAGTCTCGCGAAAACATACAAAAGATATTTTGTGCAATGACATCAGAGGGAGAAAATATTCTTAGAAAATTTCATGCTGTTAAATCTCCACAGATTTACAGTTTTATCCAGTCAAATTAATGCAAAACCCCAATGCAAGCATTTGGATTTTGAAAACTTTGGAGGAGTGTCATTTCCTAATAGTAATTATTGGTTTTACATTATTTTTTCACAGGGGAGCTGATCACAGCCGCATATGAGCTTGGAGTAAGTATTAGTTTTATTGTTTAATCAATGCTCTCATTAACAGTTTTAGGAATTAAGGAAGTTTAATTAAGCATGGAGTAAAGTAGATTAATTTATTTTCAAACCACAGTTTTTACTAACTTATAAGTACAGCACGCGACAATTTACTTCAAGTTTTAAATCCAATTAAACTAAATTATAAAGCAAAGGCTTTACTGTATATACAGTAGCTGGCTTATTATCAACCCAAATTTTGTATAAGCTGGGGAGAATAAAATAAATCGGGTTAACAATTTTAATAAGTTTTATTATTTAATAAACTTTATTATGGTGCATGATCCCTTTAGGCAAGACCTTAGGACTGTCAGCGCGGTGGTAATCCGATAGCAGTGTGGTCTTTCAACTTGCTAACCAATAAAATAGTTGAGAAGCTGCTTTTTTTTTTTTAAAAAAAAAAGCCCCCCCCGAAAAAACAACAGCCTTTTGAATGACCCTAATATACTGTGAACCCAAACAAGGAGCCCTTTTAGGCTCGCTAATGAAACGTGGCACCTCCTTTTACTCGCCGCCTCATTATTATGGGCGAGGCATGGATCTAAATCCACTAAGGAGATAAATAAAAAAATAAAATAAAAAAAATATGTATTTGTGGAGTTAAAACCGGTACCAAAGGGTGGGTCGGGGAGGGGAGACAGAGGTGCCACTCAGAGATGGCCAGACCCAGGGTGTGCTGCACTGCGTAGAGTTTGAGCCCTGGTAGAGTTTGAGCCCCGGCCAACCCCGTGTCGCTCTGTCCCGTAGGTCGCCCACCCTCCTGGCTACCCCCTGTTCACTCTGCTGGCCAAAGTGGCCACCGGGCTGCCCGGCGGCTCCCCTGCCTCCCGGGTCAACCTCCTCTGCGCCTTGTTGGGAGCAGCCGCCGCCTCTTTGCTTTTTTACACGGTTTTCAGGTAAAGTCATGCCGGGGTGTTTGTTGTTGGCTCAGGATGTTTTGCGAAGGCTCCCTCTGTTCCCCTCTGGCCTTTGGACTAGTGTTTCCCCCTCTTTCCTCCCCCCCCGCCGCCCTCTAATTAGTTCCTCTGATTAACCTAACAGCAATTTAATCTGAATTTGACCTTCTTTCCCGCACAAAAGGTCCCCCTTTATTTTCCCCTTTCTTTCTGTTAAATAATAATAATAGCAATAATAAAAAGTGCGCCCTTTCCCTTCCACAGACGTGACAGGTTGTTCAGGCTCATTATCACAAATCACCGCTCGGTTTAACTAACCAGAACTAATGAAGTTTGTCGTTCTCGAAAGATGCAGATGGTCTGTTTAAATTAACAGGATGAGCTTCACCTATCGGCAAACCGTGAACTTGGTTTAATTGCAGCTCCCGGCGGATGGGCAGTTGCTTGCCGGTGGTACCCAAGGACCAGGGAGAGCATCCCTGCCTTTCCCTGGCGCACGGGGGGATGCCCGGAGCTCATCCCTTCTCTCCGGACCTCTAACCTTGGGAGAAGAGGGAACAATCGGGATGCGCACGTGGTCCGGGGTGAGGCGGGGGAGGTTTGTGTTAACCCTGCTCGTCTTTGATGTGCAAGTTCTGGCTGCTCTTAACCTCAGCCTGACCCATATTTGAGAGGATTATGGCAACCCGTATAAACAATTTCTGATGTTCTTTTGCAGGGAAAATAGGGCACGTTTTGAGGCTGCAAATGATATCGGGGCGCTTCGGGATGAGACGGGGCACTTCTTTATCGAGATTATTTTGACAAAAGCCCTTTTCTCACACCCGTTTCCACATCGCCCCTCAGGGAAACCTTCCCAGGGAGCGAGAGCAACCTAGAAATAAATCAGGAATAAATTGGGGAGGAGGGGGTAGAGGGGGAGATCCTGCCCAGTCTGAGATCCCTGAGCTCACTTAAACTTTGTTCCACAGCACCCAAAGTCCTGGTGCATCTTCCTCTGCTGACGAGGAGTTGCTTTTTGCACATCCCTGTCACGTAGCACCAGCTCCAAAGCACACCTACCGGAATTGCTTAAGTAATTCCTAAATATTTCCGTGGGCATTTAAAGTGATTGCTTTTACTGGTGGGTAATACATGTAATTAAGTCGGCGTTATTTAATTTAATATCCTGTATTTTACAGCGTGTTTGGGGAGCTGGAAGTGGCGCTGCCCTCCCGTGCACAGTGCCCGGCGCAGCGGCAGAGCGCGACTCGATTGTATTAAAAACTCCTGCAAGGAGTTGCTAAAGGTTTTTAATATTTGGTTCCGATTTCTTTTTCACTGATGGTTATTCCCACTTGTTACAGTTACTTTTTGGTTCGAAGCGCAGTGTGACAGTTCCTTTCCTGCCCGGTTTGTGCCTTTGAAATGATTCGATCGTCGCTTTAGAGAAATGAGGGTACAGGAGTGAAATGACAGGCTAAATTTGGGAATTACTTTGGGAATTACTTTTACACTTCTGAAGGTTTAAATTTTTTGTTGTTGTTGTATAATTGGATTTGGAAGGTGATGCTTCTGTCAAGTTTAGAATCTGCACGGAGGAACGGAAAACCCAGAACCAAGAGATGATAAAAACTACTAGAAATTATAGAAATTATTTTGTACATACTGGCAGGATCAATTATTCAGCCTAGCAGTGATTGATTTTTTTTTAAAAAATTAATTTTAAGGTCCGTTTTATTTCCAAGTTACATTGTTATATTTTTCCTTTAAATCACCTTAAAATTGATTTGTTTTTTATGACATTCATTTGGAAAAAAAAAAAGTTGCCTTTTTATCTACTTTTTTAAAAAAAGAAATTAGAAAGTGTTCACTGGCACTGTCTGCATGAAGCCCTAACTATCCAAAGGTGATGTTTTGTGTTTTTAACTGAGCTTTTCCGTCCTCACAAAGGATCTAAACAGGTCTGTCAAGTCCCCCTTCATTTTTACCTTTAAATAAAATTAGCCGATGGGGTGACCCCTGCGAGGTGCCCGTGGAAAAATCGGCATCTGCTCCTCTTGAAACGTGGACGTTAATATGAAAATATGTAGATGTTAGGAACACAAATAATTGATGAAGTACACATCCTTCGGGAGCACCACGGTTCAAGTGGCAAATCTCCCTCCTCAAACAATAGCCACCCTTCAGCGGGGAGGAAGCCATCTCTATGGAAATGGGGCTGACGCTGCCCTATTGATCGAGTGAAGAAGACATTATACAATGTCAGTTGGCTTGTTACAATTTCATTTGTCGTCTGACCTGAACTTAACCTCTAAAACCTTTCTTTTCTCCCCACCAGCCAAGCTGGGTTGCTGTTTACCCTCGCAGGGTTTTTTCCGTGCCTCGCAGCTTCCCCAGACAGTAAATCTCTTTTTTTTTCCCCCCTTTAAATTTTTTATTTGGTTTCTTTTCTTAATTTCCCCATTGATTCTTTTTGTTTGAGTCATTTCCCAAGTTTATACCTGGGCAATTTAGCTGCTTAAGGAAAGAATCGTGGTTCCCTCCGTGGCTGGACGGTGTTTGGATGTTGCGGCACGTGTGGGATTAGAACAGAATTTATTCCTTACACAGATTTCTCCTTTGCCAGGTGATGGCTGGCGGGATGCTCTGCATGTTTGTTATTAATTTTATTAAACTATAGTATATTAAATTATTCATTTAATTATGCTTTTTTTTTTCTAATTTAAGCCTGGATTGTTCTTCTTAAAGCAAAATTATGTTGAACCACATTGGTGCAAAAAGCCCTTTTGTCAGTAATCCAGGCTGTCGCCATTTCCTCCTTTGAGTTAGTTCTCAGATATGGGAATTTTTTCCCCCCTCTGCAGTCTTAATAAATCTCTTGTAATTATCGTAAAATGGCATTTACAAAGAGTTTTCTTGGACTGCTTGTAACTGAGGCAAATAATTCATCTTTGCTTTGAAGGAGGGGGGAGCTGCTTTATGTTTTTAGGACGCAGCGAGTGGGGCTCTAGGATTGTTTCTTTAAACAACTATTTATTTGTTTTACTGTGGGAGGCAAAGCATAGCAAGTTTGCAAAGTAAACCAATTATCTTCTTATAATATGATTGCCAAAGTGGCATTTTCTGCACAGGGGATGCATTCTTTGCATTCTCTGCTGCAAAGAGGAATAGGATGCTTTCCCCTGCTTTGAGTGTGGGTTTTTTTTCAGTGTATACCTTTCACAGTTTGGCTGTTTTGAGGTATTTAAATACACAAAGCTATTTGAATGCCAGGGCGGTAGCAGAGTAGGTGGTGTCATTGCTCAAGTGCTTCTGCTAAGTTTTTGCCAGCTTAATTCTTGCTGAGTTGGACATGGGCTTTTGAAAAGGGGAAAAATGTTGCATTAAATTAAGCAGTTCACATCTCTTCAATTTGCTGTTCTGGGTATCGTATTAACTTTTGGATTAATGCATTATACATACATATTTTTATATATATATATATATAAAATTTTTTATATATATTACCTGCCCCCTAAACCTTCCAAGCAACGCCCTGTGGATGTATGTAAAAACTGGAGCCGACTCTTCTCCCACTGCCAGCAAAAAGGAGCGTTAGGCATGTTGCATAATGAAATCATGGCAATGATTTGATGATTTTTAAATCATCAGAACGTTTTAGAAATGGCACTGGACCATCCTGATGGCACTGGGCTTTCTGACTCCCAGGATCTGTGTCCTGGAGCTTCATGGGCTGACCTTCATGGGTGACCTTCAAGGCCATCCCACAGGGACTTCATGACTGATGCTCCCTTAAAACTAACCAGTGCTGGGAAAAGTTGTCACTGGGTGAGGAAACTCTCCATGTCCCTGTGGTACGTGGGTTTGCCAGAGCAGGAGTTGTCCCCAAACAGTTTGACCTCTTTTTTTTGGTGGACATGGTTTGGGAAAGATGGAGGGATGAGAGAGGAGTCAGTTCCTGCTCAACCAGAGCGGGAAATTAAAAAACTGGGCTGTGAGGAAGGAGGAATCTCCTTGCAGGGCGTATTTGGATTATTCCAGATTACAGATTATCATAGATTATCACTGGTGTAGCACAGCTGGAAGATCTTGTCTGGTTTGAAAGCAGCTGTGCTTAGTGACAAGTAGTTACCAAGTTTAGGAGGGAGAGAAGAAAGGAATGTACCTGTGTACTAATTTGCTTTTAGAGTATCTCCCATGGCCTCTGGCTAATTGATCATATGTATATTTTTATTTTTTTCCCACTTGTCCCCATAATAAACTAGCGGTGAGTTCAGTCTGTTTGAAGACATTACCAAATCTGTTCATTTGCATTTGGCTCTAAAGTAGGCACATGAGGCTGCAGTAACTCTGCTTCATTTGATGGGGGGGAAAAGCAGGCCAAAAACCCTCTTTTTTTTTTTTAAAGACTGAAGAGTCTTTTCTGACAGCTAGTCAGAGTTAGAATTAGTTCAAGGAAATGTTAATAATGCACTGCCTGGCTTAATCCCTTTGATATCACCAGGTATCCTCCTGTTCATGGGTTAATTGCTTTAAAAGCGGAGGCAATATTCTGAGCGGTGGGCCGCTTCACCTTTTCACAGCTGTTACCATTGAGTGACAACTAAATCCCATGTGTAAGATGAGGAAGAGCTCAATCTCCAATTGGGAGAAAATTTATGTAAACCGCAATCCCTTCAGAATGTGCGGAAGTCACAGACTTTCTTGATTTACTCTGCTTTTCCCAGAAAGCTCCATTGTTCCCTTCCCTAAGTCCCATCAACCCTTTGTAGCAGAATATCACAGCGGCGGCAGATAGCTTGAAATATATAAATGCTATCATAGCTCTGATTAATAGCGGCGCTTATGAGTCAAGTCTGATAACGGAGCAGCTCTCCACTCAATTTCAGATACCGCTAATGGAATCTGTCTCCTGCAATTGTAATGTGAGAAGGGCTAATTTGCCATGGAGCTTGGAGCTGTCACCAGCCGGGGATTGGGGGGTCAGATGGGAGCTGCCAGGTTTTTGCCCTGCAGCTTGTATCTCTCGCTTTGAATAGCGCAGCCCCCTGCCTGCCAGGGAGCTGATAGGCCGCCGGGGGGTTTATGCCACTCGTACAATAGCGAAGGGCTGCATGGGCTGACTTGGTAATTGTGAAGCCAGCTCATTTTTATTTTATTTTATATTTTATTCTTTTTTTTTTTCCCCCTCTCTCTCTCTCTCTTCCTCTCTCCTTTTTTTTTTTTCCTGCAGCTGCATAATTTCTTAATAAGGGGTTTTAACAAATGTCAGATTAGGAAAAGTTTCTGCAATTACAAAAAAAAAATAGAAAGAAAAAAAAGCCCCAACTTATAAAACATTTAAATAGCTCAAGTCGGCTCCTACTGCGGGTTGGGGTTTTTTTGGCTGCTGGAAGTAGGCGCCGGTTATTACAGGCGCCCAGGATAAAGGTGTACCTATTTTCTAAGGATTGTGAATCAAATAATGGATTGAACTAATATACCCTTTCCGCTTGCAAAGACACCAGGAGAGGAGTTCTCATTTGTGATGGCTGGAAGCACAGTTTTTACAACTCGGGTGTGAGTACGGGGTGGTATTTCCTAAAGCAGTGCAACCACAGATGAATTTTATCTGTCTGTCATGAGCTGTTCCACTCCTTGAACTGCTCTGAAATAGCTCGGCATGGAGACGTTGAATTTAATTACCAAACTTTCCTGGGAAGGAGCTGCTGCAGGCAGGCTCTGCTCCAGCATGGTGGTGGGCATCTGGGCATGAGCAAGGTTTGAGGTTGGGATGTCCCGTTCCTTGCTCTTCTGCTGAGTTCTTACAGGAGGTTCTTCCCATCCCTGATGTCCAAAGCCACTGTGGACTCACTGCGGTTCTTGCTGCCATCCCAGGGCATCTTGCTGCAGGGGCAATTCGATCCTCTCAGCAAGAAGATCCAAGGTGACATGGCCCCAGGGTATGAGGGGTGGGATGTAAGATGCCTCTTGCACATGCTGGGGACATTCACAGTCCCGTATTTACCAAAGGGCTGGGCGCAGACTCACTACTATCCTGCAGAGGGGGTGTCCTTACTGGACACCTCCTGTCCAGGAGGACATAGGCAAGAGGATGCAAGGCCCAGCTCCCCTCAGCCAAAATCCTCACTAGCTCAGTCCTGCTTAACCACCCGTGGGCCAGCCCCTCTTCAGGTTGTGGTGTTTTGATAAAATAACCAAAAGAAAGAAAANCAGTCCTGCTTAACCACCCTTAACAACCCCTTTTCAAGTTGTGGTGTTTTGATAAAATAACCAAAAGAAAGAGCAGTGGTGGCAGTCCCTGGCTGGGTGTGAGGGAAGTGGCATTCTGTGCCACTGAGCAGGTGCTGCCTGCTCAGCCCCACCCCAGAGAAAGGATTGTGGGAATGTTGAAGTTGTGTGATGCTGAAGTTGTGGGATGCTGAAGTCCTATTTGACATGAAGGATGTCAGTCAATTATAACCAAAGTGATGTTCGGGGGGTTTTTAATGGTTTTCCTGCCTCTTTTCTTGGTTTCTCTTCTCTCCTCTTGACCATGAAGACTCAACCAGGATAGACGAGCCAAGCCCAGCTCTCATTCCCCCTCCTCTGGTGCCGGGAGCAGAGGCTGCAGGCAGAGCTTAAGTGGCTATTCAGCTCCAGGTCCTTGAGGAAGAATAAAATCTGGTTTGCTATTCCCTGTGGTACCTGTGCTGGCTCTTCAGCGCTGAGAGCAAGAGAAACCGCCTTTTGTCATTGAGTGTTTGTGACTAAGAGGCAGGAAACCCCAGAGGGATAGGGGTTTTTTTGGGATAATTGTTCTTACTTAAGTTCTAAACTCATGTTTGCATTTTTATTTCTGTTTTATTTTTAAATAATTCTTCTATTTCAGCGCCAATGCAAATTTACAATTGAAATTTTTCTGTGGGAGGCTTGGTTGTTGAGTCTTCTACGTCCCATTCTTTTTAACCTGCATCCAAAAATTGTATTTTAGTTAATTTAGGAACAAATGAAACCTCTTAAATTCAAAATAATCTTTAATGAAATAAAAATACGTGGCTTTGAGGGATGTATCTTTACTACTGCAAAGAGAAGCCACAGCACTGCAGAGAGAGAAGATGCTGGTGATGTACCTGGAGCCTGTGGGAGTGTACAGGGAACCACTGACATCAGCCTCATCATCTGCAGATGCCGAGAGAGAGTGAAAGTAAAAAAAAAAAATCCATTAATTAGTTAATTAGTGGAGATTTTTTAAAATCAGGAGAGTCTTTACTTATTCCACTGCCTGAAAAAAAAAAAAGAAAGAAAAAAAGATGTAAGGCTGAGATCTGCTGCCTGTAACGTTTTGGAAGGAACAGAAGGCAGAAATAATCAGCTTATTTCACTAGGTACAGATAGGTGTTTGCAGTGTTAAATACATCAGCTACAAATATAAACCATTCCAATTATCTTACTTTTCTTAATGAGTCCAGTGCACTGAAGATTGCATTTAATGAAAGCATTTTAATTAAATTCCAATTTTCATCCATGTATATCTTTAAACCAGTAATTTAACATGTTTTGGGGAATTATTAAATATAAAATGTCTGCTATTATTTTCTAAACAAACAAAAAACCCCAATGGTGGAGTTTCTTGTTAAATCCATACAGATGTAACTTGTGCTATTGGATAACAGAAGGTGTTATCAAACTTGGAGGAAAGGCTAAATTTTAAATCACAAACTGACATGTTTTAGTGATTGCCGACAAATGAGAAGCTAAAACCATAATGGCAGAAAAGTAATTTAAATTTTCCCAAATGTTCTTGCAAACTTTTAATGAAAATCTGCAGGTAAAATAGTCCTGACTAAGGTAAATCTCTACTTCCTGTATCCTTGGTGCTGAGGCCAAGGCACAAATTGTTTCACTTGTGTGCCTGGAAAGGAAAACAAAATAATTATTTTTTTGTTTTAGTCCTTTTTGTTAATGTTTAGGGATGCCATGGGAAAATAGTTCTCAACAAGGACTGTGTGGCCTCTCCTTCACTGACTCTTTCTGTCCCTTCTCAGTGCGTTTTCAGCTGATGGGAATTTCTGCCCGTGTTCAGAAGTTGGGCAACTGATAGGAAGGGACCTTCTAAAGTTTTCCGTGTGCTTTGAGCAGGTCTTGCTCCAAACTATTTGTGTAGCAAAATCAAAAATACAAGCTGTTCCCTTGGCTTTTCCTTCACGTTCAATAAACGAGCCTGGAAGGTACTTCAGTCCTTCTCAAAGTGGGGCTGGTGGTGGTAGTTTTGAAGAAGTGGAGAAGTTTTGAAGAGTTTCCCACTGTTATATTGGCTTCAGATCTTTTCTTCTTGCATGAGCTGACTTGTGTGCTGACAGGTGAGCACCGGGTGGTTTATTACCATTGCCATGGTTTTGTTGTTGGCAACCCCTCTTGATCCACTTGTTCCAGTCATCTGTTCTTTCCCACACTGGCTCCAAAGACTGGGGGAAACAAGCTGACTTCATGGGAGCAGGTAACTACCCTCCCTTCTCCCACAAAGAGTGGGATAAAGCCCTCCTAGGTGCTGGTTTTGCATGAGAACAGTTGAGGATCGAGCTGGTTTGGGTCTTTGCCATGTTTTTGTAGCACCTCAACTCTATATGTTCGAAGATGAAAGAATGAGTAGAAGCTGAGTGAGGATAAATCTCTGCTGCTCTCTGGTCTGGAGCCCTGGTGTGCTGTCAAAAGGTGAGACAGGGTTAAGCAACTAAAAAGTATTTTTAGGGAAAAAACTCAGTTGTTTCCTTCTCCTGACCATGGTGCACCTGTAAGCCTCCAGCCAATGTAGATGGAGGAGTCTGGGTCCCTGGGCTGGGTGGCAGAGCCCAAAGGCTGTGTGATTCCTTCTTGTCCAGCAAGGCTTCACTGCAGCAAATATTTGCCTTGTCATTGTCAGTCCTGGTGTTTGATTTTGGTGAGGCATGTATCTACATCTCATGAGAAAACCCCTTCCTACTTTCCACACAGCAAATGGCATCTTGACCTTGTTTCCTTTCCATCTCAGCATTAATATGTTCAGTTATCACTGAGCTTGTTGTTGAGCTCTTGCTGCACCTATGGGAAGTCTCCTTTAGCCCTTGCATTAACCTTCTTTCATAACATACTCTGTCTTCAACACAAAAGTGCTGTAATTAAAGCAGCCATTATCTCCTGGCTCCCTAGTGTCCTGCTTCCTTAGTTGTCCCCAGCAATATCTTCAGTTGTAGGTTTCACTGTCTTCTTTTTCATCCTTTTTGTAGAGTCATAGAATCACGGAATGGTTTGGGTTGGAAGGAACCTTAAAGACCACCAAGTTCCAGCCTCCCAGGCCAGGGACACCTTCCACTAGACAGGGTTGATTTAAGTTGGCCTCAGCATCATGGTGACATAGCTGCATGGATTCAGTTCTACTTGTCCTGCTGGTTCTGCTTTGTGCTGTGAACTGTGAGCCACCTACATGTGGTCTTGCTGGACATGGGTTTTCTTGTGCCAGGTGGTCCTCATCCATCCCTGGAGGTACCTGCTCTAATTGCTTCCACTTTTGAGTTTCCTTCTGAATCAGCAAACTCATAAATCCCATCATTTCCATTTTGGGTAACAGAACCTGCAGGAAAAACTCTTGGTCTCCAGCTTGCACTTCCCAAAACTTGATATTCTTCAAGAGTGCAACACATTTCCATTTGTATTTTGAGCATCTAGCGTACTCATGGGAGCTTAGTGTTCTGTGTATGTCATGTCCTGTTACAAAATGAGTTTAGCAGCCTGGATTGCCCATGAGTCTCACAAGAAACTTGTTCAGGTGCCAGAGAGACCTCAGAACCCTTTCTGGTGCCTAAAGGGGCTCCAAGGGAGCTGTGGTGAGGGACTTGGGACAAGGCCTGGAGTGATGGGACAAGGGGGAGTGGCATCAAACTGACAGGACAGGGTTTGTTGGGATATTGGGAAGGAGTTCCTGACTGAAGGTGGTGAGACCCTGGCACAGGTTGGCCAGAAAAGCTGTGGCTGCCCCATCCCTGGAAGTGTCCAAGGCCAGATTGGATGGTACTGCAGCAACATGGGATAGTGGAAGGTGTCCCTGCCCATGACAGGGGGTTGGAATGAGATGGGCTTTGAGGTCCCTTCCAACCCAAACCTATGAAACTAAGGACACCACCATCTCTGTTGACAGGCTGTGCCTGGGTTTGGATCCTTCAGTCCTTGGTGAGCAGAGGTGTCCTCTGTCCCACACAGCTGGGATAAGTCTTGGGTTGAGTAGCTTTTGCTTAAGCCTCATTTCATAAAACTCGACTTTCAGGTTTGAGACTTTTTATCAAGAGGATGGGATTTCTTTCATCTCATTTGAACTCTGAGGATATGCTTAAGTATTTGCTGGGAAAGACAAGGAGAATTGGTGAATGATTGGGACATTTGCCTAAAATGATGCTTTTCATCTGAAGGTTTTTTTAATTTTTAAAATGTTATTTCCAAATAGAATTTCAAAGGGGTTTAGGAAGTTTTTTCATTATAAGTTGACCTGTTTAAAGGGTCTAGTCAAAATGTAGGAAAGTTATGTACTGAGTTTGTGTTTTGGACATGTGTTGGTTTTTAATTACACATGATCCTCCCGCCCTTTCCTGTCATTTTTCTTTAGGAGCAGAACCTACTCCTGAGTCAATTCCTGCAAACTCCATTGCATCTTTCCTTTTTCTATTTGGGTTCCACATCTCTCTGGTAACAGGGAGGAGAGAACACAACCAGAGCCGTTGGGGCTGAAAGCTGAGGTTGTGTGTGTCCCACCTCTCTCTTAGAGATGGACTTGGGGCTGCTGGGCTGGTTTGGTAGCCAACCAGCACATTCAAGCCTGTGAATGCCTTTGGTGTTTGCAATTGTGTGATTTTAAAACATTATATTAACGCAGTGAGTGACAGGTCTTGCCTTGGAGAATTTTGTGCCAAATCCCTGGACCTGCGTTGAACCACAGTGAAGTTTAGACTTTGGAACGTGGTAATGTGCATCTGTGAGTGAAAGAGTAGGTGCTGGTAGTTTGCTTGATTTTTCTACTGAAGAGGTTCCAAGTCACCTTCTTCAAAAGAGTACTTTATAAACACAGATTTGAAATTATATAATCAAAGGATCACAGAATGGTTTGGATTGGAAAGGACCTTAAAGATCACCCAGTTCCACCCCCCTGACATAGGCAGGGACACCTTCCACTAGAACAGGTTGCTCCAAGTCCTGCCCAACCCGTCATTGAATGTTTCCTTTTGGTTTCGCATTTGATCTGAAACAGTCCCGCCTGTTGTCAGGAAGGAATTTTCAGACTGTTTTTTTCCCACTCCCGTTGATTTTTTGAGACTTCTTCCCCCAGTCTTGCTTGTCCCAGACTACCCAAGATGTTTGATGTTGGTGGCATGAGGATTACTAGTGATCTGGTCTTCCTGTGCCCTCATCCCAGCTCTCTCCTCCCCACAAACCCTACTTCTCATTTTTAATAGAATAAAAATTCCTGTTCAGGTTTTTTTGGGGAAAGTGGAAGGGAAGCATAAACAAGGAGAGGAACCTTTGCTAGAGAGTGCTCTGCCAGCAGCTCTGCTTGTAGGGGCCATAGGTTTGGTGTCCTTGGTTGCCATTTGTCTCAGTTATGTCACGGTAGGTCCTGTGTGGTTGTCCCCTCTCTGCTCACTGAGGGGCAGAACAAGCCATGTGGGCACATGGGCTGTGCTAGGGGATGTGGCCACTATTTGGAAGGAATTTATACATGTAGCTTGGTGAAGACATTGGGTGTCTTAACATTTTTGGTTTAAACCTGCTGGAAATGTTAGGACTAAATGGAAGTGTGGGTATCTGGGCCGGAATTAGAAAATACTTTGTGGGAGAGACTGGCTTAGTCTTATGGTGGTGGTGAATTTCTGGAGAGGAGCTTTGTCCACAGCCATTTCTGGTCTTGGATAAGGCTTAATTGTGCTGATTGTGCCTTATGTGGTATCTTTTCAGGGTGACTTCCTAAAGGGGAAACGTTCCACGCAGGCNTTAGTGTTCTGTGTATGTCATGTCCTGTTACAAAATGAGTTTAGCAGCCTGGATTGCCCATGAGTCTCACAAGAAACTTGTTCAGGTGCCAGAGAGACCTCAGAACCCTTTCTGGTGCCTAAAGGGGCTCCAAGGGAGCTGTGGTGAGGGACTTGGGACAAGGCCTGGAGTGATGGGACAAGGGGGAGTGGCATCAAACTGACAGGACAGGGTTTGTTGGGATATTGGGAAGGAGTTCCTGACTGAAGGTGGTGAGACCCTGGCACAGGTTGGCCAGAAAAGCTGTGGCTGCCCCATCCCTGGAAGTGTCCAAGGCCAGATTGGATGGTACTGCAGCAACATGGGATAGTGGAAGGTGTCCCTGCCCATGACAGGGGGTTGGAATGAGATGGGCTTTGAGGTCCCTTCCAACCCAAACCTATGAAACTAAGGACACCACCATCTCTGTTGACAGGCTGTGCCTGGGTTTGGATCCTTCAGTCCTTGGTGAGCAGAGGTGTCCTCTGTCCCACACAGCTGGGATAAGTCTTGGGTTGAGTAGCTTTTGCTTAAGCCTCATTTCATAAAACTCGACTTTCAGGTTTGAGACTTTTTATCAAGAGGATGGGATTTCTTTCATCTCATTTGAACTCTGAGGATATGCTTAAGTATTTGCTGGGAAAGACAAGGAGAATTGGTGAATGATTGGGACATTTGCCTAAAATGATGCTTTTCATCTGAAGGTTTTTTTAATTTTTAAAATGTTATTTCCAAATAGAATTTCAAAGGGGTTTAGGAAGTTTTTTCATTATAAGTTGACCTGTTTAAAGGGTCTAGTCAAAATGTAGGAAAGTTATGTACTGAGTTTGTGTTTTGGACATGTGTTGGTTTTTAATTACACATGATCCTCCCGCCCTTTCCTGTCATTTTTCTTTAGGAGCAGAACCTACTCCTGAGTCAATTCCTGCAAACTCCATTGCATCTTTCCTTTTTCTATTTGGGTTCCACATCTCTCTGGTAACAGGGAGGAGAGAACACAACCAGAGCCGTTGGGGCTGAAAGCTGAGGTTGTGTGTGTCCCACCTCTCTCTTAGAGATGGACTTGGGGCTGCTGGGCTGGTTTGGTAGCCAACCAGCACATTCAAGCCTGTGAATGCCTTTGGTGTTTGCAATTGTGTGATTTTAAAACATTATATTAACGCAGTGAGTGACAGGTCTTGCCTTGGAGAATTTTGTGCCAAATCCCTGGACCTGCGTTGAACCACAGTGAAGTTTAGACTTTGGAACGTGGTAATGTGCATCTGTGAGTGAAAGAGTAGGTGCTGGTAGTTTGCTTGATTTTTCTACTGAAGAGGTTCCAAGTCACCTTCTTCAAAAGAGTACTTTATAAACACAGATTTGAAATTATATAATCAAAGGATCACAGAATGGTTTGGATTGGAAAGGACCTTAAAGATCACCCAGTTCCACCCCCCTGACATAGGCAGGGACACCTTCCACTAGAACAGGTTGCTCCAAGTCCTGCCCAACCCGTCATTGAATGTTTCCTTTTGGTTTCGCATTTGATCTGAAACAGTCCCGCCTGTTGTCAGGAAGGAATTTTCAGACTGTTTTTTTCCCACTCCCGTTGATTTTTTGAGACTTCTTCCCCCAGTCCTGGAAATTGGCCAATGTGACACCCATCCACAAGAAGGGTAGGAAAGATGATCCTAACAACTACAGACCAGTCAGCCTGACCTCAGTCCCATGCAAAGTCATGGAACAGATGGTCTTGTGTGCCATTACACAGCAACTGCAGAACAACCATGGCATTAGATCTAGTCAGCATGGATTTCGGAAAGGCAGGTCCTGCCTGACTAACTTGATCTCCTTTTATGATCCAGTGACTCGACTGGTTGATGACAAAAAGGCTGTGGATGTTGTGTACTTGGACCTTAGCAAAGCCTTTGACACGGTTTCCCACAATAAGCTTCAGGAGAAACTTGT
>WEKX01019998.1:349728-420226 GCA_013390025.1 Pitta sordida
CAGTCTTGCTTGTCCCAGACTACCCAAGATGTTTGATGTTGGTGGCATGAGGATTACTAGTGATCTGGTCTTCCTGTGCCCTCATCCCAGCTCTCTCCTCCCCACAAACCCTACTTCTCATTTTTAATAGAATAAAAATTCCTGTTCAGGTTTTTTTGGGGAAAGTGGAAGGGAAGCATAAACAAGGAGAGGAACCTTTGCTAGAGAGTGCTCTGCCAGCAGCTCTGCTTGTAGGGGCCATAGGTTTGGTGTCCTTGGTTGCCATTTGTCTCAGTTATGTCACGGTAGGTCCTGTGTGGTTGTCCCCTCTCTGCTCACTGAGGGGCAGAACAAGCCATGTGGGCACATGGGCTGTGCTAGGGGATGTGGCCACTATTTGGAAGGAATTTATACATGTAGCTTGGTGAAGACATTGGGTGTCTTAACATTTTTGGTTTAAACCTGCTGGAAATGTTAGGACTAAATGGAAGTGTGGGTATCTGGGCCGGAATTAGAAAATACTTTGTGGGAGAGACTGGCTTAGTCTTATGGTGGTGGTGAATTTCTGGAGAGGAGCTTTGTCCACAGCCATTTCTGGTCTTGGATAAGGCTTAATTGTGCTGATTGTGCCNAAGGATCACAGAATGGTTTGGATTGGAAAGGACCTTAAAGATCACCCAGTTCCACCCCCCTGACATAGGCAGGGACACCTTCCACTAGAACAGGTTGCTCCAAGTCCTGCCCAACCCGTCATTGAATGTTTCCTTTTGGTTTCGCATTTGATCTGAAACAGTCCCGCCTGTTGTCAGGAAGGAATTTTCAGACTGGTTTTTTCCCACTCCCGTTGATTTTTTGAGACTTCTTCCCCCAGTCCTGGAAATTGGCCAATGTGACACCCATCCACAAGAAGGGTAGGAAAGATGATCCTAACAACTACAGACCAGTCAGCCTGACCTCAGTCCCATGCAAAGTCATGGAACAGATGCTCTTGTGTGCCATTACACAGCAACTGCAGAACAACCATGACATTGGATCTAGTCAGCATGGATTTCGGAAAGGCAGGTCCTGCCTGACTAACNTTTTCTATTTGGGTTCCACATCTCTCTGGTAACAGGGAGGAGAGAACACAACCAGAGCCGTTGGGGCTGAAAGCTGAGGTTGTGTGTGTCCCACCTCTCTCTTAGAGATGGACTTGGGGCTGCTGGGCTGGTTTGGTAGCCAACCAGCACATTCAAGCCTGTGAATGCCTTTGGTGTTTGCAATTGTGTGATTTTAAAACATTATATTAACGCAGTGAGTGACAGGTCTTGCCTTGGAGAATTTTGTGCCAAATCCCTGGACCTGCGTTGAACCACAGTGAAGTTTAGACTTTGGAACGTGGTAATGTGCATCTGTGAGTGAAAGAGTAGGTGCTGGTAGTTTGCTTGATTTTTCTACTGAAGAGGTTCCAAGTCACCTTCTTCAAAAGAGTACTTTATAAACACAGATTTGAAATTATATAATCAAAGGATCACAGAATGGTTTGGATTGGAAAGGACCTTAAAGATCACCCAGTTCCACCCCCCTGACATAGGCAGGGACACCTTCCACTAGAACAGGTTGCTCCAAGTCCTGCCCAACCCGTCATTGAATGTTTCCTTTTGGTTTCGCATTTGACCTGAAACAGTCCCGCCTGTTGTCAGGAAGGAATTTTCAGACTGTTTTTTTCCCACTCCCGTTGATTTTGTGTGATTCTGTGATTCAGTCTTGCTTGTCCCAGACTACCCAAGATGTTTGATGTTGGTGGCATGAGGATTACTAGTGATCTGGTCTTCCTGTGCCCTCATCCCAGCTCTCTCCTCCCCACAAACCCTACTTCTCATTTTTAATAGAATAAAAATTCCTGTTCAGTTTTTTTTGGGGAAAGTGGAAGGGAAGCATAAACAAGGAGAGGAACCTTTGCTAGAGAGTGCTCTGCCAGCAGCTCTGCTTGTAGGGGCCATAGGTTTGGTGTCCTTGGTTGCCATTTGTCTCAGTTATGTCACGGTAGGTCCTGTGTGGTTGTCCCCTCTCTGCTCACTGAGGGGCAGAACAAGCCATGTGGGCACATGGGCTGTGCTAGGGGATGTGGCCACTATTTGGAAGGAATTTATACATGTAGCTTGGTGAAGACATTGGGTGTCTTAACATTTTTGGTTTAAACCTGCTGGAAATGTTAGGACTAAATGGAAGTGTGGGTATCTGGGCCGGAATTAGAAAATACTTTGTGGGAGAGACTGGCTTAGTCTTATGGTGGTGGTGAATTTCTGGAGAGGAGCTTTGTCCACAGCCATTTCTGGTCTTGGATAAGGCTTAATTGTGCTGATTGTGCCTTATGTGGTATCTTTTCAGGGTGACTTCCTAAAGGGGAAACGTTCCACGCAGGCAGAGCCAGAGCTGCTCCCAGTGAGGCTGGGTGGGAAGAGCTGCTATTGTGGAATGAGTATAATGGGTTTCCTGGGCTAAATTCCACCTCGTGGGCTGCCTGTGCTGGCTGCAGCATCCAGCTGAGTTGGGCAAGCAGTTCTGTGGGGAATGTGTGCCATAATCCCATCTGGAAGTCACAGAGATGACCAGCTTTTGGGCTCACAGCCATGCCAACAGTGGGTGCTTCACCCACTCCCTCACAATTGCTGGAGCTGACACCCGTTTTCTGCGCTCCTCACCCTGGCAGGCGCCTCTCCCTGCTGGCACGACGGGTGCCACAATCCTCACCTGCCCCCGAGACACCCCCTCAGGAAAGCTCTGCTAATGCTGTCCATCATGAATAACCCTAATCCACTCTTGATTTAGGGCTGCACCCTTGCTGGCATCTCCTCCAGCGCAGAGTATCCCCTTAGAGGCGTGACTCCCTGGCTCTGTGCACCACGACCTGCTGGGCCATCACTCATTGGGCTTTCTGCTCCAAAATTGCACTCTGGAAGTTTTCATGTGAGAAGCGGGATCTCTGGTGTTGGTTTTCTGGCAGGGATCCCTCTTCCCAATTGCAATCCTTTGCAGAGAAATTATTAGGAAGATATTAACCATATAATGTTTTGGCAGGGTGCTGGGTGGCAGCCATTGCTGCTGCTACAGTATGTGTAAAAAAAAAATATATTAAAAAAAAGAGAAGGACAATAAAGTAGGCTTTTTTTGTTGGAAAAGAAGATTTCATGTTATCTGTGTTTGCAGGCTTTCTGGCTCATGTGCTGGAGGAATCCTTGCTGCGGGGGTGTTTTCATTTTCTCGTCTAACATGGCAGTGGTCCATCACGGCGGAGGTTTTTAGCTTAAACAATCTTTTTGTGGGGCTGCTGATGGCTCTCACCGCTCATTTTGAGGAGGCATCCACTGCAAAAGAGAGATCAAAGGTAAAACGTCTCAAGCAAAGTCAATCTTTTTTTTTTTTTTGAAGTAGTTATCACCTGTCTTAATTTCCTATTCATTGACTGCTGATTTAGTTTTGTTTAAATAAAAAGGGCCAAATTTTGGGACTTGGTTCATCTGGGTGTTGTCCACCTGGATGTTCAAAAGTGTCAGGCCTTATAAAATCTCTACACTTTGTTTGAAGATTGAGTTGGGGCATGTTGGTTGGGTTTGGGGCTGGTTTGTTTAATATCCATGGGGTGGAAATAGGAAAAGCAAGATCATTTTCATCTAAATTATTTAGTTTGTCATGTGTCAAAGGCACAAAGTGGGCTGTGGGTATTCAAGGTTTTGTTTTAAGAACTGGTATTTTTCCTTGGGGTAAATAGACACATTTTACAGAAAACTTCATCTAATCATAAACTCGTGTTTCTACTCAACGCCAGAAACGACCAAATTTTCAATCAGTTTTTCTTTTGAAATTAAATGTGCCCCTGAAATAATGGCATTGTTCAACACAGAGACTTTAAATTTCATGCTATATTCTCTACTTTATATACAGACTAAGCAGCCAAATGATATTTTTGCTCAGCAGTCTTGTTCTTTCTACTTTTGTTTGCCTGAACATCTGATCTCTTTTCCTCTGACAGACTTGCCTGCTGTGACTCCTGCAAATTGTGTGAATAAAAGGATTTTTGTCGGACTAGGCTAGAATTTCAGGAGTCTGCAGTGGTAGTTTACTCAGCTTCGTGAGTTCTCAAATAACATGTTTTATCAATGGTTACGGAGACCTTGTTTCACCACTGGATTTTTATTTTTTTATTTATTTTCTAATGAGCAGTGTCCCAAGTTCCCCACGACCTGAACTCCACAGACATGGAGCTGGGCATTTTCCAACCTTCTCCCACATTTCACGTGCCCAATTTCCAATGGGATTTTCAAATGAGATTTTTCAGGAGCAGTTAAGGAGCTTGTTCCAGTGGTATTTTGGGTGTCTGGCATCCCACGCCTTGAAGAAGCCGGGCTGCCAACAGCAGCTCGTGGTGCTTTCCATAAATCAGATGGTCATACAAGCATTTTCAGGGGTGTGCTTGGGGTTCACCAACATACTTAAAAAATTGCAGAAGTTCTTCTGAGTCCTCCCAGGCAGCTCTGAAACCCACAAAGGTTTTTCTGAAGCCACGGGGAGGTGTTTCCATGTCAAGGCAGCATCCAACATGGAATGCTGAGCAGTTAATTAAAAATTACAAGGTGATCCCATCACTACACCAAGGCAAGTGTTTGCATCTCGCATACCATCCTCATGAATGGCTGAAATAATCAGGGCAGGTTTAGGTTGGATATTAGGAAAAGGTTCTTCACCCTAAGAGTAGTCGGACACTGAAGAGGCTCCCCAGGGAAGTGGTCACATCATCAGGAGCTCAAGAAGTGTTTGGACAAGACTTCAGGCATATGGTGGGATTCTTGTGATTGTCCTGTGCAGGGCCAAGAGTTGAACTTGATGATCCTGATGGGTTCCTTCCAACTCGGGGTGTTCTGTGGTTCTGTGGAAGCGCCATCCCCCTTGGATGACTGGGAGGGTGAGGATGGGTTGTTGGCTCCTGTCCATGGGACTGATGGCTTTATGCCCACTGAGGAGCTGCCCTTGGCATGGCTTCAGGGTGTAGCACAGACCAAATGGCCAGTGATGGATGAGGAGGAGGCAAGTTCAGAGGAGGAGCCGTGGTGTAGGTGACACTGACCCAAGGATTCTGTACGAAGTTGTTCTTGTAGCCTGCCTCAGTGAATATCAGACGTACCCTGCACTGTGCTCCACAGTCTGGGTACATTACCCAGTTTATCAGAAAACTGTTTCAAAGATGCTTGAAATTAAGCTTTTACACCAATGAGGGATATCACCCTTAATTCCCTTTGCTTGGGGACTTTGTGTAGCCCTGACTTTAGCCCTCTGTGCCCGAAGAAGAGGAAAAAATAATTCCTGTTATACAGAATGAGGCCTCTGTAGATAATACTATTATTTGGGATATGACTTCTGAAAAATTTATATCATTAGGAGTTCAGTGCTGACCAACCTCCCCTGTGCAGCTGGGGCTCAGGAATTGGACTCATAGTTATGGTGTGATGACGTGGGATCTCTGTGTGCATGGAGACATGACAGTTAAACTGGGCTTTTAAAAGAATATTTTCTGTTAAACAATTGAAACCTCTCTTTAAATAATCCAAACCAGCCTGTGCTGTGTGTTACACCTGCCTGGTGTGTTTGCCTCCCTCCTGTGAGGGTGCTACGGGCTGCTCCGAAGCTGTTTTGGTTTTTGGGGTTTTTTTTCGATGTTTTTGCAGACTGTAAGTAGTAATTGTGAATGTTTTTTTTTCTCCCCTCTCAGATCTCTCAACTTGGTGCCTTTTGCTGTGGGCTCAGTTTGTGCAATCAGCACACCATAGTGCTTTATGTCGCTTGTATTGTGCCTTGGGTTCTCTCCCGGCTCTTCAGGAGGACGGTACGTATTTTCCTGACCCTGATTTTCTAAGGCAGTGAGTAATTCTTCTTGCCAGGCACTTTTGCCTCTTCTGTGTGGATGTACAAACAGGGACAGTTTATGGTCTGTCTAGTCAGTCATAACCCACTGAAGTTTCAGTCCGTTCATCTGACAGCAGAGCCACTGACTTGAGAGGGGCCTGATTTAAAGGGGGCCTACAAGGAGGCTGTTTACAAGGAAGGTGGAAGGTGTCCCTGCCCATGGCAAGAGGTTGGGAACAAGATGACCTTTAAGGGCCCTGCCAGCCCAAACTATCTATGATTCTGTGATTACAGTTTAGGAGCCTTTCTCATGCCAGCAATCTGTGACCCGATTGTGTCTCCTGGCACAGGAACACCCTGCACCAGCTGTCTGCAAATAACCTGTGAGATAAAGTAATACTTGGAGCTAAAAACTGCTCAGTGTTTAGGAAATAAGAGCAAGTTCAGTGTCCTACCAAATAGGAGAGCAGATAAACATCTGCTGTTGAGAGTCACAGGCACATGCCGTCCATGTGTGCTGCTTCTCCTGGGTGGTGGCACAGGCTTTCTCAGGCCATGAGCTCACCTGGAGATGAGTTTCTATATGTTGGCTCCCTGGTGATAACAAGCAAAAGCCATGTCCACTCATGGCAGAGCATGTTCCAGCTGCTGTTGGCTGTTGAAGGAGAAGCCAGAATAAATAGCCTGGCATGAAGGGTGCAGGGGTTTGTCTTTCCTTGGGATGTGCTAGGCTCTGTGGCCTCCAGCTCTGATATCTCCAGGATTTGAGTCCTAGAAGAGATCAGCTCTCAGGTGAAGAGCACCTGGCTCATGCCAGCTGGAAAGGACCAAACTGACTTTCAGCAGAACAGCAAGCATCTGATCCCCTCAAATATATCCCCTTCTCGAGATGTCCCTCCTTTTACACCTCCTTCTTAAACCTGATGGTTGTGTGAGAAGGTGAAAACACATTTTTGGTGCCTGCTGTATGGAGGTGATATCCACCTGACTGAGTCTCCTGGGTGCCATTTGGAGGCCCTGCCATGCTCTTCTCTGCTGCAGCTGGTCTTTTGTGAGTCAGGGCTGGATGCAGATGTGTTGTAGGAACTCTACTTTTCCCGGAAAACAGCAGCACATCTCATTGATGCAGATGCTCTGACCACTTTACAGATGGCTCTGGGAAGCCTCCACCTACTCCTCCTCTCTCCTTTTGTCCCTGGGAAGGGTGACAGTCGGGCAAGTTGCTGCCAGGCCAGTCCTGCCTGTGTTTTGCCACCCTCAACCAGATAAATCCTGTGTGGTTCTGTGTTATGGCCTGGGTGAAGCAAGTGAGCTTCAAGAGGTATGATGCAACTCAGACAAGCTCGATCCAAAATCTGTTCAGCATCTCCAGCAAACCCCATTTTGACTGTTTAATTCCCTTAACACGATGAGGACTCACTTCTGCAACCTGTTTGTGTTCTTTAAACTTTTTTTTTTTAAACCAGGGAGGTCCTTAGAGACCTCTTTGATTTCCAGCAAGGACAATGCTGTGCCAATATAATAATCCTGGGAAATGCTTTAGACAGCCCAGAAGTGCCTGCTGCAGAAAACCGCTTAATAAGAAGGAGAACTGATGGAAAACTCCCTTTTTTAAAGAGCAAAAATGAGCCATTTTTCTTCTGAGGGAACTCTGGCCACCACCATTCTCAAGCTGCTTTTTCTGCTCCCTCTGGTCTCTCTTCCCTGTAACCCCAAATGCCGAGGAAGTGCTTTGATTGACAGGGCAGAGGCTAACGATAAAGCAAGCGTGCAATATTCTAGGGTGGGATTTTCCAAAGCACTTAAAGGAGTTAGGCACAGAAGTCCCTTTGAAAGTCTTGTCTTCCTGACCCCTTAGGCAGTCTTGAAAATCCCACCCCAAAAGTTGGCCTATCCAATTTAGCCACCGTAATCACGATGAAGTAAATGGCAAAACTGACTCCTGATGATGGTGATGATGTGTGCGGTTGTACTAGAGCAGCATTTATGGGGGGGGGATGTTTGCCAGATGGAATACCAGCCAACTCTTAATCGCTGCAAAGTGGGTTATCTCAGCCTTGCAGTGCTTCAGCCATCTATGCATGTCATGCCATGATTTAAATGTGAAAGATGCAATGAGTATGATACTCATGAGTCCTAGCTAATATTATTTGCTTCACTTAAATTTCACCCTGCCATGCAAAGGAGATCAGTTTGATGCAGTTTCCTAGTAATCCACGAAATCATAAGGTTTAACATAGCATTTTGTAGGGACTTACTATAAATTGAGAGATCAGCTCTGTGTAAATATATTTGATGTTTTTTCTTTATCTGTTCTTGAAGTTCCAGCGTGATTAAACTAAAATAAACATTGTTATGCAATATGAGATATTTTGGTGCAGGAATTGTCCCCAGGCCATTTGCTGAAGTTGGGTTTATGCTTCTTGGCTGGTTTGCTGCCTTATCTGTATCTCCCGGCTTCGTCCTACCTCAATCGAGCCCGTTGGACATGGGGAGACCAGACGACTTTTCAAGGATTTTTGACCCACTTTCTGAGGGAAGAATATGGGACATTCAATCTGGTAAATAAGGGTCGTTTTCTAAATTATTTTCTTTTGACTTACGCAATAGCTGAACTGCTCTACTTGTGACGATTAAGGGCTTGTGGGAAAAGAAATTGAAAATGTTTTCGTTTTTAAGCGTTTATTTCTGATCTTGACCTCCTGACGTCAGGTTTTCTGGGAAATGGATCACATGGCTTGGAAAGCAGAGAGATAATTCTCTTTGCCTTTATGGGGTGAGCCATATTATTTCCTGGGGGCTGCATAGGTGTCTCGTGTGTGTAAGAGCCCAAAGACCAAACTGTGTTAGAGGGAGCTGGTGGCATCAATTTTGTGGGTTTCTTGGTTTAAGACAAATACAGTCTCATTTTTCTGTCTTCAACTTAGACATTTAAAGAAATCCCAAGCAGTTTGTGTTTAACAATGATTCCTCTTAACTTACTAATAGCGAATTTAAGTAAAGTGTTAGTCTGGGGGGTCTCAGGAACCTCTGATCTGAGTTATTGAGGTCTGTGCTCTTGCCAAGGGAGGCAGGGATTGTGTGGTTGCTTGCAGGACGTGGGATTTGCATCATCTGCCTCCTCCAGCCTTGACCTGGATACTTGGCTTTGGCCATCCAAGGGAAGCACCTGCCCATCACCCCAGTTTCTGTCGTCCTGCTTCAAAGATTTCAGTGCAGAGGGTTGGGAAATGGCACCACCGGGTAGAAAAAGATAAAAAGGTGTGTTCTATGTATCATGTCACTCCATGGGGTCCTGCACCCCCGTGTCTCACAACTAAGCCCCCTCATGCAGCCAACGTGAGGCAGCGAGCCCCATCCTGTTCCATTAGAATCTTCTCAGAGAGCTGTGTGGCTGTAGAGTGTGTCAAAAGACATGATAATTCCTGCTGCTGCCACTGAGTCTTTCCAAACCTCCTACAGAGATGAGATCCACCCTCAGAAGGACTTTTGAGATTTCCCCTGGTGCCGTGTTCCCAGCCCGCTCCCGAGGATGAGGCTCCATTGGGCAGAGCAGTACCAAGGCATGCAAATCCCTTAACTCCTCTCTCCATCAAATATGATGAATTCAAGTTGATGTTCAGGAGGCTTAGGGATGGACTGCGTGTAATCCTACACCACAAATCACATTTACGATGAACTTGTCTGAAGCAGGAGCAATAAATACAGCAAAATCCAAGCGTTTGGTCCTGGTGCCAGTTGGGCTAATTCCAGAACTCTGCCTGGATGGACAGACAGCCCTTGAGTCCCGTGGCTCTGTTTTAAGGGCAAACAGGGTCAAAAAAAAAACCCAGAAAATATTCAGGGAAGGGTTCCATGTGTAAGCCATGGATCAGAAGTGTCATCTCCTGTCAGGGATGTGTCTGGGGCCAGAAGCCATCAGCTGCCAGCACGGTGGGGCTTTGGGAGCTGCGAGTTGGCTCTCCATCCTCTAACACTTTCTTTTTAATTATATTCTGGATGCAATTAACTATTCCATTTTTATTGAGATTAAATATTCCTTCCAGACCTCCTGAATCCATTTACCTAATCTTTTATCTGGCAGCCGCCACTTTTCCAACAAGCAGCTATGAAGGTGATTCCTCACCTCCACGGAGCATGTCTTTTTTCCCAGACTTGTGGACTGTAGGTATCTGCAATGAGAATTCGCATTTGTCTAATATAAATCTCATACAGCTCTGCCTCCTTCAGGGCAGAGGAGACAGGGGCAAGTCTGGTAAGCAGGAAGGGATTGAGGCCCACAGTTTGTCTCAGGCTCTGGGGAGATGTCCCAGAAAATAGTTGCATCATGCAGATACTGGCCTCAGGTTGTGCCAGGAGAGATTTAGATTAGATTCAGGAAAAATGTCTTCACGGAAAGAGTGGTCAGACACTGGAACAGGCTGCTCGGGGCAATAGGGGAATTACCAGCCCTGGAGGGATTTAAAAGCCATGTAGATGGGACACTTGGGGACATGGGTTAGTGGTGGCCTTGGCAGTGCTGGGTTGGACTTGATGACCTTAGAGGGCTTTTCCAACCCAAATGGTTCTAGAATTCTGTGAGGCAGCAGAGATCATGGCTCAAGCACATGGCATGTTTGGGTCACAGAGTAATGGGCTGTCAGCACCTTGAAAAAATGTTTATCCAGGGGATAAACCCTGTGCAGTGGCACAACATAAAATAGGAATGGGGGAGAAAATCCTGCACTGAAGGTTTGAGGAGAGGTTGCTTTCTTTTTACAAACACAAAAATGAAAAGACTTTCCATCGTGTACGTTTCTTACGGGTTTTCTCTGTTTTTAATCCAGGCCAAGTCCGAAACGGGATCCAGTATGAAGGAGGTGCTGGTGTGAGTAACTTCTTGCTATGCCTTTTACTGGAGAGAAACCTGTTGCTACTGCTGGTATTTTGGCCAAAGTGGCTCCTGTCCTTCCTTTCCTTGTCTTGGTCCAGAACTGGGGCTGATTGTGTCACAGGGACAGCATGCATGCCTGTCTGTCTTCCCACTGAAATGCTGGATCCCCCTCTTTAGGGATTTTTCCTCCCAAATCCTGCCCTGTAAACCAGCCTTGTTTCCATTTCTGGTAGACAGTCACAGCAGATGGGGAGTATGTTACGTTATGCTTATTCCCTGTTTCTCTTGACACTTTAATTTGGGGATGACACGTCCATGCACTGATTTCTCCACAGTTTTCAGCTGGCACAGATGAAGTCAGAGCTCTCCCTTCCTGTCCTGGCCCTGGCGCTCGTGGCCTGTGTGAGCACAGCACTGCCGTAAGTTGGAGGAAAATATTTCTTTGGGTGTGGATGGGCAGCTTGCTTTGCCTTCTCCTTGCTGGGGGAAAAAATGTTATTAAGAGCAAAATATCCCTGCTCCTGGTGAACCCCGTGGCCTTGCAGGTGGCAAGCTCAGAAATCCTGAAATCCTGAGGGGTTTGTGCTTTGGAAACAGAAGTTTCATAAATGGCAAAGCTAAAGAAAGGCTCATCAGCTCCTTGTGTTAAATGCATTCAGATATGCAAAGAGTGAATGTTTTCAAGCACATGTAATTTTTATTTAGTTTCTCAGGAGTGATAGGGGTTTTTTTTATTTTATAGGACAAAGAAGCAGAAATCAGCTGTGATCTGGCTCTTCGCTGGAATGCTCTGCCTTTATTCCCTTTTCTTTGCTTGGAGAGCAAATCTGGATATAACAAAGCCTCTGTTTCTAGGCGTGGTGAGTTCCACTCCAAAAATTGCTCTGGCATGTTAATTTTTGGAATAAATATTAAAAACCTTAAAACCACCTAACCAGGAGCACGTAGTTGTCTTGAAGCTTCTTAAGGTGCAAAAATACAGCTGCTTATTGTGCTTCCTCTTAGCTGGGAACTCAAAAATAGGGTCTGTGAGAAGCTGTGGCTGCCCCATCCCTGGAAGCATTGAAAGTCAGGTTGGATGGGGCTTGGAGCAACCTGGGATAGTGGAGGGTGTCCCTGCCCGTGGCAGGGGGTTGGGAATGAGATGATCTTTAAGGTGCCTTCCAAGCCAACCTGTTCTGGGATTCTCTGCTCTCGTGTCCCAGGTGGAGCGGTTCTGGCTGCAGAGCAGTGCCGTGGTGGCCGTGCTGGCAGGGCTGGGACTGGCCACACTCGCCTCCATCGGGAGCACCGTGCTGGAGGGCAGCCGGGTGCTGCCCTGCCTGGAGTGGCTTTGTGCCCTTGCTCTCGTTGCTTCTCAAGTTTGGACGAATTACAGGTAAGGAATCCCCTGGGCACGTGTCTCAGGGCATTGGGGTGCTGCTGTGAGCCCCCCAGCCCTGCTCCTGGGGTTACTGTCCTTGTCTGGAAGCGGGAAAGGCACTTTTCACATCCCACCTAAGCTTGCATTGTCCCAGCCTGCAGGGCTCCCTGGTTTGTTCTCCCTCAGAATCCCCAAGCATCGAGTGCAGGCTTTAAATGAAGGTGACAACAGGTGAGGTAACAGGTGATAAGTGATAGGTTGGACTCGATTATCTCTATGGTCTTTTCCAACCTTACTAATTCTGTGATTCTGTGATTCTGTGTCGTGTAGATTGAAGGAAAAACTCTACAGATACATACATTTCTAATAAAACCCCTCGTGTAAATCTGTGACTTATTTTCTAAAGAAGCAGAATTGATTTGACCCAAACTTCCCTTGCTTTCCTTCAGGTTTCCTTGTGCCCTGTGTTTTTTCCTAGAGTTAGATCTGTCGTGTGAGGCTTCCTTATCCCATAACCACCTGCAGTCACTTGGGTAGGAATCAGGGTATTAGTAGGGAAGCTCAGGTAGAGACTGACCAACGTCATCCTCAGAGATCCTTCCTTTGCACAAGTCTTTTCCAAAGGCTTGTCCATAGGTGAGCCAGTCATAGCTCGTGTCCCGAGCCATGTCATGGAGTGTCCTCTTCTTGAGTCCATACCTGAAGTGTGTGCACACACAAATGTGTAACGAAAAGGATCTCATCTCAGGTAATGGAAATCTGCTTCTGCCTGGTGATATAAAAACTTGGCTTTTTAATGCTTAATTAAAACCATTTTTAATGCTTATTTTAAAGGATGAGGAGAATTTCAAATACTTGACAGAACCATCATTGTACTGTCACAGCACCAACTAGTAAGATTTTAGGTTTAGCCCAGGAAAAAATTAGAATTAAGGTGCAGTGGGTGCAATTTTGGCTAAACTACAGAGGTTCATGTCTGTAGTGCTGGTTTCTGGGGGACAGTGGTCTGAATGTTTCATTTCTGTATCACAGTTTTTCACAATATTCACAGTATAGATAAGTCTGGAAAGGACCTCAAAGATCATCTAGTTCAGTCTATTTCCTTTTCTGGAAATGGAGATGGTTAAGTCATTGTAATGATTAGATTGTTGATGCTCCATCCCTGGAAGTGTTCAAGGGCAGATTGGACAGGGCTTGGAGCAACCTGGGATAGTGGAAGGTGTCCCTGTCCATGGCAGGGAGTGGGAACAAGGTGATCTTTAAGGTCTCTTCTAACCAAAACCATTATCTGATGCTTTCAGCAAGACCCAACCAGGGTGGATTTCCCCTGTGGATGCCCATTGCATGAAACTCTTCTGAAGATATGCAAAGCCCTGCAAATACCTGGTTTTAAGATGCTGGTTTTTATCTGTTCTCTTAAGTGCTTGTGATCAGAGCAACAACTATGTTGTTGATAAGTTTGCGAGGAATCTCCTGTCCTCCATGCCATCGGGTGCAGTGATCCTGCTGAGAGGAGACTTACCTGGGAATGCTCTTCGTTACCTTCATTATTGCGAAGGGATGAGGCCAGATATCACCTTGGTAGACCAGGAGGTGGGTTCAGGAAGTGCTATTAAAAGGCAGCTGGCAGATCTAAACATATGAAGCAAAAATCCAGTTGTTCCTTTATTTCCTTGGGAGAATCTCTTTCTTAAAACTCATGATGTAGAAATAAATGGAAGCACTGTTTTTTTAAAGGGTTGTGGGTAGCCCTGGGATGGAGAGTGGTGTGCAAGGCCCAGTCAAGCCTGAAAAGCCACCAGGGGGGCAATAGGGGGTAGAGAAGAGGAAACCAAGTTCCTTCATCACAGCAGATACCCAGATGTTTAGACTGGATGTTAGGAAGAGCTTTTTCACAGAGAGAGTGATCCCTCAGTGGAATGGTCTGCCCAGGGAGGTGGTGGAGTCGCCATCCCTGGAGGTGTTTAAGAAAAGACTGAATGAGGAACTCAGTGACATGGTCTAGATAATGGGATGATGGGATAGGGAGTTAGGTTATATAAAAAATAAAATGATGATGACATGACCCTGAGATTGGCTCAGATAGATAAAACTTGGTGTTCATGGCACCAGGGTTGTGGGTTCAATCCCTGTTTGGGCATTCACTTGAGAGTTGGACTCAGTGATCCTTGTGGGTCCCTTCCAACTCAGAATATTCTGTGATTCTGTGACTGGTGTTCACCTTGCTGAGGAAGCTTTATCCCAGATGTTTTCTGCCATTGCCGTAAAATACAGATGTTGGGGCAGTAGAAGATTTCTAGGAGCAGCCTGGAGGGTGTCAGGGCAGCAATTGCCCCATGAGTGTTGAAGCTTTAGAGTTTCTTCCAGGGGCTTTCTGATGATGAGGCTCACTCCCTACATCCCCTCTGTTACCTTAGTCCCTCAAAGGTGGTTTTGCTGACTTTTACCACTGTTTTTTGCATTAAAACTGTGGTACTGTGCGTCCCTGGGTGACGTTTGCACTTTCCTTTCTCAACGAGAAATGGGAAAAGAAAAAAAAAGCCCTAACAGGAACGGGACACCTCCACCACTGCCACATGATCCTCACACTTGGCTTTGCAAGTTTGTGACTTGTTGGCAAACTCCAAACCCAACACCTCATGTTTAACCAAACCAAATCCCTGCTGTGCCTCTTACCAGCAGTGGCAGTTTTGTGTTAGATGTGCCTCTGAACAGAAACAACTGGTGACCTGATGTGGTGGTGTGGACGTGGGAGGTGACTTCAATGAGCAAACAGACATTGCTCCTGCAAAACCCCTTTCTTCTGGATGAAAAATGGGTGAAAACATTGATTCTACTTTTAATTATGGTGGTATTTTTTTCCTATAGATGATGACTTATGAATGGTATTTACCCAAGCTGGCAAAGCATTTACCTGGTGTTTATTTTCCTGGGAGCCGGTGGAATCCTGTGGAAGGCGTATTACCCGACGGGACACTTGCTTTTAATCTCCATCGTTTCCTCAAAGTAAATAAAGAGTAAGCATTTCTTTCATATGTAACAGCTTTCCTAAAATCTTCAACCTTGGTTTTTGTTTTTTTTCTCTACAAATTGTTTATGGAACAGCTTGGTACTGCATCCAAAAGACCAATTTTCTCCACTGACTTCCTCCCCGGTGGCGAGATTATTTTTGCAATTAAAGCAAATATCTCTGCAGAAGTAACTCCATCCAGATATAATATTGCCTGTTGTTTTGAGGTTGGTTTGATTTTTAGGGGGGGAGAAATGAGCAGGTGATCGTCAAGAGTGTTTACTGATGATTTTTTTTGTTGTTGTCGTTGATACAATTCATCGCTGGAAAAGGAAACGTTCCTGTGCACTCAAAACGACCATAGTTGGAGAGCAAATTGCTGCTGCTTCTCCTTTGTGAACATTGTGGCCAACTGATTAGCATAGAATGAATGTATTCCAGGAATAATCATCATATAAAAATAGCTTAGTAAGAGTGGAGAAAGGATTAGATACTCACATGAATAAGAATGGCATCTGCATTTAGAGTAGCCGGGGTGAGCCTGGCGAGGGTGGGGAGGCAGAAGAGCAGAGCCAGGTGCTGTCAGAAAGAAGTGGGCTTCTCCTCTGGCTCCTGGCATGTTTGTGAGGTCCAGAAGAGGGGAGAGGATGTGCCACCTGTGCTGGCTGCACAAGATGGGCAATGCCAGATGGGTTACTGTTTGCTTGCAGCAGAAGAGCTGCTTTGCAGACTGACCCAAAATGTGCCCTTTCTGGTGTGGGATGGTCTGCACGGGTGTCTGTGCCACAAGTGTTGTGCTGCACAACTAGACCCGCATGTGAAAGCAAACCCTCAGCCTCCACTGTGATCCTGTTTCAGGGGGAAAACACAGAGGAGAATCAGTTTAACGATGTCCTCTCTTTTTCCTGTCACACCTCAACCAAAAATTCAGCCTCGAGATTTAATTTCATGCATGAAATTACATCACTAGTGGGGTCACAGGAAGCAAATTTACCCTGTGACATCTTTCAAAAGGTAAACCACCACTTTGTGACAGGAAAGTTTCCCCATGTGTGTCAATACTTGGCCCCAAGGGTAAGTTTGTACATTGCCTTAGTCACTCTTTGAGGTCTTGGGTACTGGAACATGCCCAAAGAAGATTTCACTGGATGGAAATTTTGATACTCAAATTAAACAACAATTTAGGATATTTTAGTTGTTATCTTAAAAACCACTGTGTGTGTGTCTTGCTCAGGGACACAGGGTGGCCCTTGATCTCTGGCATGCCTTCACAATGGCTCTCTCTGTTGGTTTTTTTGGCAGTAAGGAGGTGTTTGTCTGCATAGGTCTCCATGAAGGTGACTCGACCTGGAGGAGGAGCTACTCGCTCTGGCCGTGGGGTACATGTGAGAAGCTGGTTCCTTCCAATGTTGTGTTTGACCCAGGAGAGTGGATCCGTCTCACGAGGAATCTCTATAACTGGACTGAAGACTATGGCAGGTACGAGGCAGAGGAGACTCTGCTCCTTCCTGCTCCTTGTTTTCTGCCAGCAGCGCTGTCACATCTGCTGCAGTGTTAGGGTAATTAATATGAGCCATAATCTTAATGGTTTGTCTTCTGGGTAGATATAAGGGAGAAATTCTTTACACTGAAAGTGGTGAGGCCCTGGCCCAGGTTGCCCAGAGAAGCTGTGGCTGCCCCATCCCTGGAAGTGTCCAAGGCCAGGTTGGAGCAGCCTGGGATAGTGGAATGTGTCCCTGGTCGTGGCAGGGAGGTGGAACAAGATGTTCTTTAAGGGCCCTTCTAACCCAAACGATGCTGTGATTCTGTGAGTTTTACTGGTGTGAAAAATAGTGAGGACATTTCTAGTCAAGTATCAGGTCCAATTCTGTTCTTAAAAGTTGAACAGAAGCTAAAATCGTTGAGGACTTGAGACATCCAGTTTTAAATGTCATAGACTGACTCCAGGTGGTAAAAAACACCTCTTGCTTTAAGAACTGGGATGCTGTGAAACACCTGATATGCCAGAGTCTCCTTCTATGGGGAGACAAGAGTAAAGTTTATGAAGGACAGCAGGAACCCCCTGCTGTCAGAGCCACGGCCTTCATGACACATTTTCTTCTGCCTTGAGGGTCTGTAGCTGCCTGGGTTGGGAGGGTTGGTGGGTGAAACACGGTAGCTCTGAATTTTCTTCTCATTCTCATTTAGTTTCAGTCCCTCTTCCTGGGAAGCTGTTGCCAACGAGGAGATGTGGCAAGCCAGGTAATTCTCCTTTGCTCCCTTCCAACAGCCAGTGGGCAATGCCAGCTCACTGGTGTGGAAATGCACACCAGAGCATGCAGCTTGATGGGGCATGGCCACATTGGATCTACATGTGCCAAGCCTTAGAAGGAACAGGCTGGCAGGATGAGGTGAAGCATGCAAGGCCTCCAGCAAAGCCTTCAGTACAGCACTCCTTCACCTAAAGGTTGTGCTCAAAGTATTTCAAAGGAGCAGAAGGTTGTTGGGGCATAGGGTGGGCAAATACATAATTGAAAGAAATTTATATCACTGATGACTTAAACGGAGATGCTGGTGTTCTATCCCATACCTGGACACTTTGAAGGTGTGTATAACCATGTGATGTGAGCTGGTTGCATTGAGCAGTTATTACATGGAAGTTTTTCTTGTTTTCCTAGGATGAAAACAGCTTTCTTTATATTTGACCTTGCAGAAAGTGCCAGTGTGTCTGCAGAAATGAAATCACAACTTTACACATTTGCATACACCGTAAGTCACGTATTTGGGTTAGGAATGCTCCCTGCAATCTCCATAACTTTTTTTTTTCTCCTTTTATTTTAAATTTCTGGACTTCATAGAAATACGGTGTTTCCATACAGGCCCTGTAATCTGCATTCTCCTTGTTTATCCAAACTGGGAGCGCAGCCGATTTGAAGAGATTTGTTCAGGGATTTTATCCATTCCTACTTGCCCCCTCGGTCATGGAGGATGCCAAAACCTAACCAGTCAACACCCTGCTTTTGCTATAATTGCATTGTCTGTGCTGGGCTCCAAACCCATGCCAAGAGATTGCTTGTCCCAAAGTCCCCCCTATGCACTTGTCCCCTCTGTCATTACACAGTCGTGTGTCTGAGCCAGCAAGTGTAAAATCCAACGGTCTTCTCGCTGCAAATTAATTCTGCTGCATTTCACACCAAAGAATAACACCCTTAAGCTGGTGTAGGTATCTCTGGAAATACTGGACTGCCTGAGATGCCAACAGATGCATGAAGCGATCAGTGTGTGTCAGCAGAGAGAAGCATTTCATACCCCAGCAGAGAGTCCACAAATAGTTTCCTTAATTCTTGCCCGTTTTGCTGCGATTTTTGCTGTTCTGCAAAGTTCTCGGGCACATGCCTGCTATGAGCTTCATGTTGAGCTTATGAATATTCCCTCTCAAGTCAACAGACTGCTTAAGTCCTGTGGAAGACGTCCTGATCTCCTGAAATATTGAATAAACATCTTCCAGGCGCGGCAGTTAAGTCCCTTTTTTTTTTCCCCCAGCTTGGTGTCACACCTCTCTGGGGGAAGCACATAATGTGCCGTGGGGTTATCACGATCATCTGTAATGTTTCTAAACAAACAGCTGCTGTTGGAAGGGAAACGTTTCAGCCCCCCTTGGATTTCTGATTCATGCTGTTGAATGGCAAACACAGAGTGAATTACAGAAATACTCCGACTCTGGACTGGGACATCTAAATAGCATCTGTTCCTTTATGGGCAGTTTTGAAACATTGTTAAGAGCTGTTGGTCCCCTCGGTTCAATTAATTTACCCCCCCTCCCCCCCCGTCCCCTTCTATTTCTTTTTCTTTTATTTTTTTTCTTTTTTTTGTTCCTTTAACAGTCGTACAAAGAAATTGTCAACTCTCATCCCAATCACCCGGTGAACTGGCACAAAAACTACGCCATCGCCTGCGAGAGGATGTTGCGTCTGCACCGGGGGGACCTGGATCCCGAAATGCTGCTCTCTGAAACTGTGAAACATTTCCTTCTGTACACGGAGAAAGCAGAGGACGATCCCCAGCGGCAGGACATCCTGCAGGCTGTGGAGCACCTGGAGAAAGAGCTGCAGGCGCTGAGGAAAAGGAAAGCAGACCTGAGGCGGGGAGCTGGGTAGTGCCGCCCGCCTGCTGAAGGGCTGGAAGTTTGAAGTCAAGACTTAAAATGTGAATTAGTCTTTCGCTACATGAGAATGGTTTTTAAAAGGTGACAGAAATGACAGTAGAGAGGAGGTCAAGTATGCAGGAACATACTGATGTTTGGTCTTTGATTGGTGTTGTCAAATGAACTTTGGGTGCTCGGGGGAGGGGAGGTTCGTCACTAAATAAATTAATGGGTTTCAAAAAGGGGAGTTTTTTTCTAAAAGGGACCTGTGATTCTGTTGTACTGTGAAGATTTTTTTTTTATGAATGGAGCATCCTCTCTAGATGTAAAAATGTATTTAGTATTTAATTGTTTCCTCTGTTGCAGAGCCAGGAGGTTTTCTACAGCCATTTTTTCATTATCTGTGCTGTGTCTGTGTGTTTCTGTGGTTATGGGGCAGCGTGGTTAGATGGGTTTCCATCAGGACAAGCATGTGGGATCACAGGCTCACGGGAGCCTGTTTTGGATGTGTTCTGTCCCCTGGCTGTGCCTGTGCCCAAGGGAGCTGCAGAATCGTAATCACAGAGTTACAGAATGTTTTGGGTTGGAAGGGACCTTAAATCTCATCTCATTCCAACTCCTTGCCATGGGCAGGGACACCTTCCACTATCCCGACTTGCTTCAAGCTCTGTCTGACCTGGCCTTGCACACTTCCAGGGAGGCAGCAGTCACAAGTTCTCTGGGTGCCCTGTGCCAGGGCCTCACCACCTTCACAACCAAGAATTTCTTCCTAATCTACTCCTCATCTAACCCTGCCCTCTGTCAGTTTGATGACTTGTCCTGTCACTCCATGCCTGTGTAAACAGTCCCGCTCCATCCCCCTTGGAGGCCCTTTAGGTCCTGGAAGAACATGATGTCCTGCTGGCGTGGAATGGTGGATAGAGACCAACCAGGTTTTTTTGTGCCTCCCTTGCTTTGCAGGGTTGGTTCTTTCATTAGAGTGGGATTTTTTGTTGGCATGGACTTCACTACAATAGTTTTCTAACAGTATTTTCTCTTGCAGAGCGCCATGACTCTGCAGGCAACAGTGTGGCACCTCCTGCACTGCCTCCTGGGTTGGAGAGACCATGGTCCTGACACAGGGACACATGAGCAGCTCCCATGGGACACTGCTGTCCCCAGGGATCTTGGCACTCGTGCTGTGGCCTCTTTCTGTGCGAGCCCGTAACACTCGTCTACTCTGCCACATCCTCATGGCTGCTGGGGATGCCAGAACTGCAGTTTTGGAGATGTCTTTAACCAAAAGAGAGGTTATGAATCCATCCTGCTTTTCAATCTACCCTCAAACCAAGTAACTTGGTTAACAAGAGCTCAGCTACTTGCTTTAAAAAGAATAAAATTGCATGGTTTTCAAAATGTTGCCAGTTAACCTGTTCTTCAAATGCTTAAGACAGACACAAAAATCTAATGTTGTCTCTGAAAGTTGTGTTCATCTCAATTTTCCTACTTTGTTCTGTGTTTCTGTGATGTCTCAGCCCAGTGTTTTACAGGTGTCAAATTGCTGCCAGGGCAGGTTTTATATGGACTAGTAAAATTTTGACAGTAGATAAAACTCCTTTTGTCAAGTTCATCTTATCAAACAGCATCTCTGGAAGCTTTCCAGGGGCTTGGAGGAGCAGACTGGGATGTGGGCAGGGACAAGGGGTGTTGCAGGTGGATGTTCTGTTGGTCTGTAGTTTTAGGTGCGTGCAGGGACATTCCTAATAGTTCCTTTTAAAAGTGGACGACCCCTCTCTTTCTCATTTTCCCATTTTTTTTTCCCATTGAATGCTATTGTATAGCAAGTCAAGCTGCCACCTAAAAATATCTAACTCCAATTGCAGAATAGCATCCTTTATTTCTCACCCTCTCACTCTGATTTATTTTTGTGCTATGATCTCCATAGTGATTCCTCGTGTTACTACTATAAACCATTCCTGTATGAACAGCAGATGAGAAATGAGCAATAAAAAGAAGGAAAACTGCGACTCCTGGGTTGCAAAGCCACAAAGCAGAGGGCTGAGAAGGAAGAGGAGCAGTTCAGGGGTGTCATTTTAACTCTTTGTATTGTAATTGACTACATTTCAGATCAGCCGTGCCTTGCTTAAATCTCTTCCTCTTTCTCAATCCCTGCAGAAGTGTTTGTACAGAGCAGGGGAATATCATACATTCCTCAGTGCAGCTTTCTCAGGGCTGGCTTTCTTCTCCCTTCTCCACATCAGTCCTTCAGCCTGGCAGAAAAGCATTGGGAATCCAATTTTTGAATGCTTTTGTTACCTGCATTATTGAAAATCCATTCAAGCAAATATACTGAGCCGAGGGTTTTCTTTATCTTGATTAGATGCCCCTCCTTAGACGCATAGTCTTGAAATAATTGGAAGCTTTTGTGGATTCCACTATCTGCTCTGGAGAAAAGAGGGGCTGTATCCCAGCCTGCAGCCTGTTGTCGAGTTACGGATTGTCATATACTGCAATAAACAACGATGGAAACCACAAGAAGAACTTTCCCACTGGCTAAAGCCTTCCCAGGTGTGAAGAACAGCGGAAAGGCGATGCATTTTTATGGAGCAAAGCAGAACCATGCCGTTAACCTGCGCTGTGTCCTTTTGAATCCTGTGCACGTGTGATGGAGGTGTCTGTGCTGAATGTTCAGCTCAAAGGGATCCCACAAGTATTTAACAAAGATGGGACTTCCAAAATTCCTCCCGCTGAACCTGTTCAAATGAGATTCGCCGGTTCCTGCCGACGAAGCCGTTGCGTGGATGTTGCTGAGCCTGTTGGCTAAAAGGCAGGGGGATGCTGGCAGAGTTTAATTTTTATCAGCTCCTCTTAGGTGGCACCCTGAAGTTTATCAAACAAGCAAAGCTGATTTGGTCTTCGTTAGTCTCAGTTGCATGAATCGCTTGCCAAGTAAACAGGATTTTGCATTTTCCTAATTACTTTCATATTTGTGTTTTACCTCTATTTGTTCTCTTGCAAAACTGGTCCTAATAATTAGTCAGGCTCCTGCTGCCTAGACCTAAAAAAAAAAAGGGGCGGGGGGGAAAGGGGTGTAGGGAGAGGGGAAAAAAGACTTCAGAGGGTTTTTTCTCTCTTATAAATTCATTTTTGTTACAAGCATCTTTTATACATATTACTAAAGGGAGCGCACTAAGAAATGCAAATAATAGTTCTTTATTTTATTATGACAGTTAATTAATAGCAACCTGTTTTAATGAATAAAGTCACTCAGAGTCCTTCAGCACTTCCTAAGTAGAGGCCAGAATCTGTAGGGATTCTTTTTTCCCCCCCATTGTATAGCTCCAAGACTCCGAACACTATATAGGGCCTGTATAGAAATGCTCGCTAATGAAGAGGGAGGGCGAGGAACTTGTCTGCATTCAAAGATCACTGGTGAGTCATTCAGCGAGAAAAGGCCCCTTGCTAGGAATAGTCACAGTTCCGCGGCATTGTGCTGGCAAAAGGGTTTGATCAAAGGTCTCCTGCCGAGCTTGCATGGTTTCCTTTCATACGACGACCATAATTAAAACCACTAATTCTCTTTTAAAATGCTGCAGGATGCCATGTAGGCATCTGTCTGGAGTGTCCTTTGTGCTGTCGGGAGCTGTTAAGGACCAGCGCCGAGGGCTTTTCAGCGACATGCCAGTCAGGAAGGTGATTCGACATAAGGGTGCCTCTGAAGGCTTGACAGGGCCTTGACTACACAATTCCAGCTGAATTTGCCCCTTGTCAGCTGCCAGTAAATAAATCTCAGAGAAGAAGGAGGAGGGGGGGAAAAGCTGAAGTTTCATTACCTGATCCCCGGGGCTTTGTTGGTTTTGGCATCGCCCAGGGGGAAGCCCTCGCCCCTCACTGGGGATGGCCATTGGAGACCCCGGCGCCCAGCGTTTGAAGACCGTCAATACTTGTAACAGTTCAGCTGTTAGGAAGACAAATAAATGGAAGAGCCCATTAATCCCCTTTGGGTACTCGGTGCCTTTTGCCCTTTTATCGCAGCCTTATTAGGTTCCTACTCATCTTGAACCAGGAGGGATGAATTGAAGTTGTTGAGCGCTAATTGGCAAAGACTTTTCATCGCGGGCCAAGAACTTTCACTGACTTGAAAGTAACTTCGCCACGGGGAGGATCAGCAAATTTTTTGCCTCGCCATTAAAACAAAACCCCCAAATCCCATTGGGATCCAGTGTGCTGTTAAAAAAAAAATATTAAGTAAAAAAAAAGAGAGGGAACTGCTAAGTTTTTCAGCTTGTCCTTCATTAAGGCGTTGGCAACTTATGTTTGCTCTTTAAAAGAGAATCATAGAGCCAAACATGGCACAGGACAATCCGCTCTGAAATGCAGTTGAAATCCATGTGTCGTGTGTGTGTCACTGGGACCTGCTCATGGAACAGGCTTCCCAAATGCAGCCTGGGAGATGGTCTGTGAGGGGGCACCATCATTCTTGACGGTTTGCAACTGCTCAAGGGTCAAGCAGAGCATTGCTGAGGTTTCCATAGGCCAGGGGACAATTCTGGCCACGTCTGGCGGTGGAATTTATGGGTAAGTATTTCAGTGTGAAGGCACTTGGATATTCTCATGTGATTTGGTTGTTAATGCTGATTTTGGTAAATAAATGCTGCATTAATTTGAAAGTACTCATTGCCCTCTATTCTCATGTCCCCCATTGTATTTTAAATAAACAATAACATTTTGTGAGGTTGTGGAAGCACCTCATACATGAGAAGGGACAATGTCATGGACCATCTCTCTCTGGAAGACATCGACCTGGGGATATGTTCCCCAACCTCTGCATTTGGGGGACTCATAAAAACTTCCCACTTTAAGGATCTCCCACTGGGACCCCAGTGCATGTACCCTGACAAAGCCCACCCATTCCAGAGCCCTCACCATCTTTCCAGGGGCTTCCAGGTCTGGGAGCTATGGTGCTATGTGAGCACAGAGGCAGCTAAAGCTGCACAGTGCAGTAGGGAGTGAAGATATTGTCAGGTGGAGGGTGTGCTCGTGGTATCTCTCCTGCCAGAATACCAAGGGCCACACAGTGAGGATAGAGGGTGCTGATGGCACCATGTTGTCCCTTCTACAGAACAATTTGAGTACTCTTGGATATTCTGGAGTTGCAACACATCGCTGCTGGTTGGATCCGGCAGCAGCTTGCTGAACTTTGGGGGGAAGAATGCATAGGAGCAGCATGGGTTTTAGGAATATTTTTTTATTTTTGTCATGTCCTTTGGTTTAGGAGTAAAGTTATTTTTTAAAATGGCATCTGATGAACTCTGCTGCCCATGAAACCTCCCCAGGGAGGCCTGCTGCCTGTTTCAGGCCAGAAGGATGCGTGTGCCCAAATTGTTGCCAATTTTTTCCTAAAATTTATTATTTCTCCCTTACTGCCTCTTGACACTTCCTGTTATATTCAATGTTGACATTTCAATAAAAGCTTTTTCAAAGGGAGTGAAAACAAGGAATGAGTGTAAATTGGAATAACTTTATTCAGATGAATGGAGCTAGGGGAATTTGTGCCAGCAGAGGGCTGGTTGGTGCTGTGATTGATAGCATCCACCCATCCGTCCATCCATCCATCCATCCATCCATCCATCCATCCATCCATCCATCCATCCATCCATCCATCCTCTCCTGCTTCTAACAAACTGGAAATTTGAACAAACCCAAGTGAAAAATACTGGTTATATGTGAATTTTGTCATAAATCCTTGATGGGCAAACTACAGTCAAACTGGGGTTTCCTGGTGAGTGAGGAAAAGACACAATGGCCAAGAGGAAGATGAAGGTCAGCCTGGATACTTGGTGTACACACAAGGTGTCATTGTTGGAGTAAAAGTACTCTGTAAGTAATTATTTCCTGCCAGCATTTGGGAAAGTAAAAGTAAGAATTTACTCCTCGATTACAAGCTGTGCCTTGGCATCAAGAAAGTGGGATATTTTGAGAAACGCACAATCATAATTTTGATCTTTAAACTTAATTGAACTAATTCAATTAGACCATGCCAGTCTTGCATTTGATTGAAGACTGCAGTTCGGTTTTGCTAGGAGGTAAGAGCAAACTGTGAATAATTCTGACTAGATATGAAAGAGGATTTTTCTCTCTTCTGGGGGCCCGGGAGGGAGGTCCTAGCCTCCTTTGGCAGAGTGTGTAACACTCCCCCAAAGTCCTTATGTATTTTTTGCACAACTTATGTTGATATTTGATCAATACACCCCATCACACGTAGCATCGACTCTCCTCCAAACCTACTAAGACCTATATTTTGTCACGTTAAAATTGGAATCCATGACATGACAAGAGGAGGCTTCAGCTTCTTCACTGGCTGTTTTATTCAGGACTATTTGGGCAACTGTCACCTCCAAATAAATTTAACTACAGAAAACATGAGAAATGTGGACAATACCCATATTTACCTGTTGTTTTATCCTCAATTCCTCAAGGCAGCATCCTATCGAGGTCCCCAGCACATGGGTGACCTCGAATATCATTGGAAATATTGGGGTTTATTGTGCTTTACAATTCAGCAACATCATTTATAGCATTTTAATTCTTCTTCTTGTCTCTGGTCTTGAAAGTGACTAGTTTTAAGAAACCCTGGGGACCCCTAAATACCCTTTTTTTCCCCTCCCAACCAGGATCTAGCTTTTTACCATTTCCTTAATGTTTGCAGCTAGAAACACAGCTTAAGTGGCATTATGCTAAGTAATTATTCTTACAGGATGTGAAATGAAACAAATTTTGCACAGCATGAAATTATTCCTGCCATGTATGGCGTTCGGTGGCAGATTTTTTCATTTGGACCATAAACAAGGCTCGGTGGCAACGGAACAACACGGAGCCGAGGAGGGGGAGGAAAACACCACCAAAGGTAAGTCCTTGTAGCAAAAATATTTTTGGCTGGATCAAATATTAAACCTGCTACTACAAATTTCACGCTTCGCATTCCTAACGCGGATGCCAAGGGATGATGCCAAAAATTAATTGGAAATAATCTTGCTTGCCTTGTGTGCTGTATCCAGCAGAGGGCACAACCGATAAGTGATGGGTGCGATGCCGAACCCGCCGCCGCTGATAAGGGCTGTTTGTAATTATTTCTGCAAAAATATGTAGCAACATGCTTTTGGTCCTTATTTACATTTGGGGATGTGGTCTGGAATGGAGGGTTTAGATTTATAGCTGTCCCTCCTCCCCCGTACCCATCAATGCATAAGAGACTTTGATGTGTTGCCCACTTTACGTTTTGTTAAATTGCTGGGTTTGCTCGTTAAAGTACAGGGAGCTGGTTTGGTCTTTGGATGGTATCTTCAATTAAAAATTCAAATCTTGGCTGCTAATAGGGAGGGGATGTATCCTGTAGTGGTGTGTTCTTCCAGCAGTGTTTTCACATCGGTTTCTGTGGGTGGATAAAGATGTTGTTAGAGAGTTAAAAAAACCCAAATAACCAAACCAAAACAGTTGAAAATTATATATTACCCCTTTTTCTTGAGGGAAAAATGTGAGTTACTGGTTTATATATAGGAAAGCAGTAAATGGGAAGAGAAAGTTTCCCACTAGTTTCACATACTCTAGAACAAATCCTGTAATTCCATTAGGCAGGAGATAGATGGGGACATGTAAAAAAAGCTTCAAACAACAAATATTTATTTCAAATGTGCTATTATTTGCATTCAATGAATTATGCAGTTAGCCAAATGGAGCAGGACATTAGGGCACAGCAGTGCTTTTGCTCGTGCAGAATGAGTGGATATTCTTAAGTACAGTCAATATTAAAAAACACATCCCCCAGGAACGAGCACAACCCTGGAAGCAGCCTCTCTGATTAGAGAATAATTTTTTTCCTAAATGATACAGATCAGAAAAAATTCTGTCAACACATTTTTTGCACCCAAGCTTGTTTGGAAAGCCTGATACTTCAAATTATTCCCAGTGCTTGCTTCCAGCCGCCTTTGCACAAGTGATATGAAGTGGGAAGGAAGGGAAGGAAACGTGTGCTAGAAGAAATAGAACTACAGAGTCTTTCTCAAACAACTGAAAAATGTATTTCACGCTGGTTCCCTCCAGTTTCACAACATCAAAATAGATGCTGCCTTGGAACAAGTCAACATTTGATGCAAACAACCTCAGAGCTCAATCTGAGCAAGGGAAAAAAAAAAAAAAAAGGGAGTCTGTTTTCATGTTCTAGTCTCTCCCTATCTTGTTTCAGGCTTTTTGTTTAAATCAACACTTTCCAACTGTGTAGATTTTAGCTGGAGGTGTTTTTGCTTGCTTGTTTGTTTTGGAGAGGAGGGGGGTTGTAATTTCCCAACGTATGGGAGATAAATGAGATGTTTAAAGCGCCTCAGTGGAGTGGCATAAAAGCTGGGAAATCAGAGAGATTGTAAATCTATGTTTGTTTTAGAAATAAAATAAAATAAATCAAGCAAGAGCAGGTTAGAGCTGCTAATACTGAGCTGATTAAGAGCAGCAGTTACATAAAAAGCAGCTAGAGTCCATATTGTAAGTAAGTATTATTGCAACCATGAGAAATGCCAAAGCTTTTAAGGGCTGGTATGTTTGGGTTTTTTTATTTTTCTTTTTTTTGTGCGTGAATAAAGTGCTGATGAAAGGTACAGGATTGACAGCTTTGCAAAATCAGTGTTGCTGTTTAATCACATAACCTCTGGTAGTGCCTACAAGACTTACAGATGCAAGTTGTCCCAGACCTCTGTTGTCTCTGTTTTTAGGGACAGACATCACTGTGTCCCCCAATCCAGGCTGGTAGAGCCCAGGATCTATTTGTAGATATCTACAAGGGGAAAGCATCCAAGAACTTCAGGTGGGAAATGGTGGAACCACCATCCCTGGAGTGATTTAAAAGTGGCACCTGGTGACAGGGGTTAGTGGTGGCCTTGGTAGTGCTGGGAATGGTTGGACTTGATGATCTTAGTGGTGATCTTAGATGATCTAAGTGATCTTGTGATTCTCACTCTTGCAATCCCAATCCGTTGTACCACCGTTGTTGGGTTGGCAAGGTTCTCCTTCTGACCCCAAGTGCCTCCCACACCTTCTACTAAGACTGAGACTAGTGAGAAGTGGAAACCCACAGCTCCAAAGAGGCAGGAGAACAGTGGGTGCTGCTGAACCGAAACCCCCGGAGCTGGAGGTGCAGAGTCCAAGGAGGGGGGAAGGCTTATCTTGCCCTTCCCTTTGGTAGAATTTCATCCAAGAAGTCACAAATGTGCAGCAGCCCTTGGCAGGTAGTTCCTTTTCCCCTTAGAGGGAGTAAAAGCCATGGAGATTGGCTTAACCTCTTCAAGGAGGTTTTGTGTCCCCTTCTCTTGGGAAGGCTGGCTTTCTTCTATAAGCTCGTGGCACCCAGATCCTTCTCTGGGTAAATTATTTTCAGTAACCTGTCCACATCCTTTACCAGGGACGTTCCTTCTGCAGCTCTTCCTCCAGCATTAGTCAAGGTGAATATCCTGGTGCCTGGAGCTGTTCAGATCCCACTGAGGTATCCAGGAATGTGGTAGTGCAATGGCAAGCAGGAATTCCCACTGGGAACTATAAAAATTATTTGGTTTGAAGTCAGTATAGATTAGAAGAGGTCATTTTCTTCTGCTGTTGGAACCTTTCCTTGTGACGTTCCATTCACCAGCAGTGAAATGAGTTGCTTCATTTGGAGCACTATTTGAACCTTTTGGTTTCAAAGGCTTTTTCCTTAAAGGATCATTTTTAAATGTCTTCCTTACAGGATCATTTTTAAAACGGAACAGCCCATATTCAAAATGAAAGTCATGCATTTTGGTTAAAAAAAAAAAAAAAATCCTCACATCTGAATTTTTAGATCTGAATGTTGAAAATATAAAATCATTATAAATGCATGATTGGTTGAAATATATATATATATATATTCACATATATACACATATAGTATATATACACATAGATAAAAATATATACGTATATATGTACTTATTTCTAATGCATTCTTGTGGCTGAAATGTCCTGAATCAACCTGCATACAGTAATGGGTTTGCTGTCTCTCTTTTTTTAATTAGCTAGTGGCTGTTCAAAATGTTTTAGGGACCTTTACCTGCCACTGCAAACAAGATTTGAGGTCCTTGTGGGTGCAGGTGGATATAGCTCCCAGTCCTTTATTTTTAAAGCAGAGAAACACAAAAATATTGGAAAAATAAAAATGTGTCTGCTGGGAATCCCCTCATGCCACTCACATTTCTCTCCTGCTCTCCCAGGAGAGAAAATCATCTCCCAGGGTGGAAACCATCCCACAATTTTCAGTCATGTCCAGCTCAGGCTGCTGACTACGGATTGAATGTTCACACCTCTGCTGGTTTCCCTTGAATTTTCTGTGGTTCTGTACCTATTTCCTCAGCTTTACTGATGTCTCATGGAAAATGGGACATAGCCTGACCTTCCTCCTGGCTGACTCTCCAGGGTGGGAGCAGCATGAATTCATCTCTCCAAATCCCCCCTTGCATGACCTCCTTTGCATCTCAACCTTCTCTCTTCCCAGCAACCCAGGGAAACCTCTTCTGGAAGGACACCAGGCTGCATCCCAGATGGCACAGCACTAAGTGATCCATCCCATCCCGAGGCAGTAATCCTGAAGGAGTCAAGAGGGATGCATGGCTGGGGGCCCCCTTCTCTCAGACCATGCTGGACGTCAGCAGCTCAGGTGTGGGAAATCCCACACAAGGCGGTAAACTCTTCCACAACTGGAATTTGCATCTTCAGACCACAACAAATAAGCAAATAACCCCATTTAGCTCTCTTGGTGTATGAGGTTGTGAAAAAACCCGGGATTTATACAGATATGTATAAGCTAAATATTGAAATATGACTGGAACAACATTTTAGAGCTCAGGTCCTCTGGTGTATTCCACTCCAAGCAAATGTGCAGCTGCCTAGAAGAAAACATATGAATAGAGACAGCAGGAATNCTGGAGTGATTTAAAAGTGGCACCTGGTGACAGGGGTTAGTGGTGGCCTTGGTAGTGCTGGGAATGGTTGGACTTGATGATCTTAGTGGTGATCTTAGATGATCTAAGTGATCTTGTGATTCTCACTCTTGCAATCCCAATCCGTTGTACCACCGTTGTTGGGTTGGCAAGGTTCTCCTTCTGACCCCAAGTGCCTCCCACACCTTCTACTAAGACTGAGACTAGTGAGAAGTGGAAACCCACAGCTCCAAAGAGGCAGGAGAACAGTGGGTGCTGCTGAACCGAAACCCCCGGAGCTGGAGGTGCAGAGTCCAAGGAGGAGGGAAGGCTTATCTTGCCCTTCCCTTTGGTAGAATTTCATCCAAGAAGTCACAAATGTGCAGCAGCCCTTGGCAGGTAGTTCCTTTTCCCCTTAGAGGGAGTAAAAGCCATGGAGATTGGCTTAACCTCTTCAAGGAGGTTTTGTGTCCCCTTCTCTTGGGAAGGCTGGCTTTCTTCTATAAGCTCGTGGCACCCAGATCCTTCTCTGGGTAAATTATTTTCAGTAACCTGTCCACATCCTTTACCAGGGACGTTCCTTCTGCAGCTCTTCCTCCAGCATTAGTCAAGGTGAATATCCTGGTGCCTGGAGCTGTTCAGATCCCACTGAGGTATCCAGGAATGTGGTAGTGCAATGGCAAGCAGGAATTCCCACTGGGAACTATAAAAATTATTTGGTTTGAAGTCAGTATAGATTAGAAGAGGTCATTTTCTTCTGCTGTTGGAACCTTTCCTTGTGACGTTCCATTCACCAGCAGTGAAATGAGTTGCTTCATTTGGAGCACTATTTGAACCTTTTGGTTTCAAAGGCTTTTTCCTTAAAGGATCATTTTTAAATGTCTTCCTTATAGGATCATTTTTAAAACGGAACAGCCCATATTCAAAATGAAAGTCATGCATTTTGGTTAAAAAAAAAAAAAAAATCCTCACATCTGAATTTTTAGATCTGAATGTTGAAAATATNTGATGTCTCATGGAAAATGGGACATAGCCTGACCTTCCCCCTGGCTGGCTCTCCAGGGTGGGAGCAGCACAGCATGAATTCATCTCTCCAAATCCCCCCTTGCATGACCTCCTTTGCATCTCAACCTTCTCTCTTCCCAGCAACCCAGGGAAACCTCTTCTGGAAGGACACCAGGCTGCATCCCAGATGGCACAGCACTAAGTGATCCATCCCATCCCGAGGCAGTAATCCTGAAGGAGTCAAGAGGGATGCATGGCTGGGGGCCCCCTTCTCTCAGACCATGCTGGACGTCAGCAGCTCAGGTGTGGGAAATCCCACACAAGGCGGTAAACTCTTCCACAACTGGAATTTGCATCTTCAGACCACAACAAATAAGCAAATAACCCCATTTAGCTCTCTTGGTGTATGAGGTTGTGAAAAAAACCAGGATTTATACAGATATGTATAAGCTAAATATTGAAATATGACTGGAACAACATTTTAGAGCTCAGGTCCTCTGGTGTATTCCACTCCAAGCAAATGTGCAGCTGCCTAGAAGAAAACATATGAATAGAGACAGCAGGAATGAGTTGCAATGAGCCAGTTGAGCTGTTTCTAAGAGGAGAAAATAAGTGCAATTCCTGATTTTTTTTTTTTGGCCTTATTCTCAGCTGCTCTGTGGCACAGCACAGCCTGGCTGAGCTGCAACATAAGGAAAAGGAAAGGATCTTCCTGTCCTTTATTTTGTTTTAGTGGTATCAAGAAACTACCTCTACTGTGCAATACAGTGCTAAAGAACAGAAGAAAGAGGAGAGCGATGTCCCTGAGTGCTGCAACAAGCAGCCAGAGCAGAGAGTGAGTGGGATTGGAGGGATGCAGAGTCCAGGGAGGGAAAGCCTTAGCTAATGCAGAGGAAAAGTAAGTGATGTGTGGTCAGTGATGAGGCAAAGGCAGTTTTTGTAAGTCCCCCTGTCCCTCTGGTCCCTCTGTGGAAGGCTTGGTGTGCTGAGGAGAGCTGCCCAGTGTGCTGAGAGATGCCCAGTGTGCTGAGCAGGCAGCTGCACAACCCAGCCCAGGACATGTGGGAGGAACAAGTAGTGTGTCCTGATTTATCCCAGGGGCTGATGAGGACTAGGCTGGACTAGATGATCTTCAAGGTCTTTTCCAACCTTATCAACACTATGATAGTACGAGGAAAAGCTCAGGACCAGGGGTGTAAATGCTCCTCCAGAGCTCAGGTTTCACCAAGGGACAAGACTCATTTTCCAAAATGATGTGTTGCTTTCCATTGATGTTGCTGCAGCATTAGCCAGGAGGAAATTCATCGGCTGCCCCTGAGGATGCAATGGATGTCCATGGATGCAGTGGTGGAGCAGAGATTTGTTCCTGTGAGTGGTACCCATGCAGTGGGAGTCACCTCGGGGTGACAGACGGTGTGTAAGAATAAGCCACACCAAAGCCAGGCTGGCAGGTGTGTCCATGTCTTTGTGCAGGTGGGAATCCTTCCTCACGCATTCCTTGTGCAACATGTGGAACACTCCCAAGGCTGGTGTGGCTGTCATGGTGAGCCTCCTTGGCCTCTCCAGTGTTTGTGTGTCTCTGAGGGGACATCCCCACAGGCGTCATAAATCACCTGGAGCCAAACCATAGAGGGGATGGTCTGAAATACAGAATTGCAGCTCAAGGCATCCCTAAAGGATGATCAGGTGGAAAGAGACCTGGGAGTGCTGGTTGATAGAAAACTTAACATGAGGCAGCAGTGTGCCCAGGTGGCCAGAAAAGCTAATGGTATCCTGGCCTGCATCAGGAATAGTGTTGTCAGTAGGACTAGGGAAGTTATTCTCCCCCTGTACTCGGCACTGGTTAGGCCACACCTTGAGTACTGTGTCCAGTTCTGGGCTCCTCAGTTTAAGAGGGATGTTGAGATCCTTGAGCGGGTCCAGCGAAGGGCGACAANGATGTGGTGGGGGAAGGTTGCCCCGTGCTCCTTTCCCTCATTTCCAAAGTGTGAGTGGTGTTGGAAGTGGAACAACACACTTGCCAGACCCAAAACCTGGCCCAGCAGAGCCCTGACCCTGTCCTTACAGCTGGCCCTAACTTTCTTTAGTTTAGGCTTCAGGCTCAGTGTTTCCCTTGTTGTTTGACCTGTGACAGGGGACACATCCCCATCTCTCCCCAGAGCAGATGAGGGGACAGTGAGGTTGTGTCTCCCACGAGGGCCAACCGAGGCATCCCTTTTCCCTTCAATTCCAGACGGGACTGGACCAGATGAGAAGAGCCATAAGCATTTCTATGTCTCTCAAACCTATTTTTGGCCAAGTCCAAGCCAACTTGGCCACATGCACTGGAAACCTCTGAGGGAGGGGATGCCCTCTATCCTAACTCTGACATTCCCAGCGCTCTGCAGGATGAGAGGAAGGGCTGGAAACGGGCAGAAAACACGCACCAGTGCTGCACGCAGTCCTTCCACTCCTCTCGTTAAGTCCCTGCCACATAATCTTGGTCCTGATTTGGTCTCCACCTCATCTGGCTTGTGTAAGCTGCTTCCCGTGACCTTTCCTCAGCAAAGCGAAGAAGGGGGAGGGATGGGGGGCATGTTAATAGAGCCAGACCCTCCTGCCAGCGGGCAGAGGGTGCTCTTGCCTTGCATATCCCTCTCCCTCCGGATAGCCGAGGCTGTTCCCCTGTAAATCAGCCCTTTCCATACGCTCAGGCCCAGGGATGCCCGAGCATCCCCGCTGGCCCAGCGCGCTGGCGACGGATCTGCTTCATTAATATTCCAGCTCGGGTGGGCGGGTGGAGGGAGCGCCGCGTTTAACCTACTTTATTCAAATAGAAAATGTGTGTGGTGGAGTGAGAGGGAGATACAGGCTCTGCCATAATTCCAGATTTAATTGGAAATTTAGTAAATCTGCTAAAATATTTAGTGGTTTCAATTTTTTCCCTTCTTCTGTAAGAAACAAAGGATCCTGGTTTATCGTGTGTCTTTCAACAACTTTAATTTCATTTGTAGATTAAGGATGGAAGTAGCATTTCCACTCGATTGCATACCGGGCATTAAGAAGACAAAAACGTTCATTGTTTGCCCGAAGTCGGAGGGGTTTGTGCAGACATTAAGCTGTAGGTGGCATTCTTTATACCTGACTTCAGGATGCTTTTGTCAGCCGTTCAGTTGACAGGATTTTCTGCTGACCCCTCGGAGGTGTGTGAAGCAGTGAAAGCAACCAAACCATTTCTGTCAGGTGATGAGGACACAGGGAGAAGTGGGACAGCCTTATTCCAACCCGCCGGGCGGTGGCTGCTCACAAAAAATTGGTAGTTCCATTTTTTTATTTTTTTGAGGGAGCATCAGAGAGAATCAAAGAGCAAAGAGTTGGTGGCCTTTCCTATAACATAGCCAATAGCAACCTTAGCCCAAGAACTGGTCAATGGGACAGGTTTTATCTCAAACCCATTAATATCTGATGAATTTTTATATACCCAAGGGGTTCATGCTCATTTTAGGGATGTTGAGGCCAGAACGGAGTTTAGATGGTGGGAACCTGGGCTCAGACCCTGGAGGATCATTGGTTTGTGGTTAAAACCAGCATCAGAACTGGGGGTGTTTTGTACTCATGCCTACAAGGAGTGGTTGTGCAGACAACAGAAGTTGCACTTCTGTATTTTATTATACATGTAAACCCTTGTTTTGGCCTGAACTGTCCACCTTGGTCTTAAATGTCCACCATGCATAAAACTAGTCTCACACCTAGAGGAGGTTTTGGGGCTGTCTTGCAAGTTTTCTGTTGTTTATTTCCCAACACTGACCAAATTGCTGCCATGAAAATTGGCAGGAGTTTGGCCCTCGGCTCAGATGGGGGCAGGGTTGCACAGAGTGCCTGTGCGAACCCAACCTCTTCAGTTTTATTATTTTTATTTTTTTTTTAATAATCCTTTGTTTGTATTTTCTGTCAAAAACTCAGCCCGGCCTTTTCTGAAGCCATCTTTCGGTAATTCTCTTAACTACTGTAATGCAAACTCACCACAAAAGCTCCTCGAGAAATCAAGGCTTTTGTGAATGCCAGGCGGGAGGAAGAAAATTGTTGCCTAACCTTTCAGCCATCCTCATTTTCAGGGGAGCAAAGGACAATCTCCGGAGACACGGGGTGGTTTTTTTATCTGTGGCAGTTAAATCAGATTTATTAACATGCCACGTTATGAAGGTGGGAAGTAACATTTGTTTTCCTGGGTCTTTAGGGAATTTATCCTGCCATCATTAAACTGGATTTTAAACTACCATTTAATGTTTTGTTATTTTTCTGGGGTTGTTTTTTTTTTTTCCCCCAGCATCCAGTGTTAATCCTGCAATTGGAAACCACGGTGGATAAAAGTACTGTGTAACTTGCTTCCAGAACAAATAAGGTACAGCAGCTAATTTTAGTTTTAGGTTTCAAGGAAGGGGAGAGGAAGGGGGTAAGGCAGCACCTTCCCTTTATACCACGAGACAGCCTTCAAGTGTGAAGGCGAAAATTCCCAAGCCGAGATCTGGTGAATGTAGAAAAGGTTCATTTTCAAAATTGCAGCAGCCTGTACTAAGGTGATATTAGAAGACACCATGACAGTAAAGTAGTTTTATGCATAGCGGCTTAGCTAACATTTTGAGAACTAGTTTAGTGAAGCTATCAGGTTTAAAAATACCAAGCCACAAAGTTTTAATGAAACTATGCCTGGATCAAAGTACCATAAAGAGCATCCAAGAACTGCTTAAAAGATCCTTGAGTGGAAATTAGAATGGATCTTCAGGATTTATTCTGTAAAGCCTGTCTATTTTGACCTTTTTTCAGTCTCATATTAAGGCAGCTGAAAGTGTGTTTTGTTTGGCTAATGCTGGGGACTCGCTGGAGCTATTAGGTCTGTTAAACTGAGGCTGCCACTAAAGTTTTAGTATGCATTAATTGACTGATAAGGACTTGGGAATCAAATGGCTGAAGGAAAGGGCTATCATAGATTTCTTTTCCCCCCTTCCTTTTGCTTTATTTCTCTTTGCACTTCATTTACATCCCGAGCCCTATTGGTGATCCAGATTTGAATAAAGCCACAGCTTAAGCAGCGATTAGATCTCAATAGCTTGGATTTTCAATGAAATTGTGGCATCGTTTTTTTTTCACCGCGCGTATTTAGTGGGAGGTGTGAAAATTGACACCTGGTGCAACTTTATCTTGGAAAACACTGCTTGGTTTTATGCATATACATCCCCACGTGCACAAAACATTTGCAGATGAGCACAGATATATGTATATATAAAATCCTCCTGAAATTAGGGTATTAGTTGATAGGCCTTTGACTCTGTCAATGTCAGGGGTTAGTGGGAAACAAAGACAAGGCTAAGCAAAGCTCTGCAAGAATGGGGAGAGATAAGAAGACCTCCCCCTTCTTCAGGTTAATTTTTTTAAGCATGTCATCCAAATGTTCAAAGCAATGATCCTGGAAACCTTATTCGAAGAAGGAAGCCATCAGGAATATATAATGCAGTAAGGGTTTTTTTTATTATTATCATTCTGATGTTATTATTATCATTACTGTTATTATTGTTATTATTATTTGGAAGCAATATGTTTAAAGTTCACCTGCTAATCCTTAAGCTGTTGATACGACAATGTCAAAAATGATGGGATTTGGCGATTCTCATTATTGTTATGTATTGTTCTTCTCTAGCATTCCAAATTAATATTTATAAATGCCAGGAAAAGTAGTCTTTTTATAGACATGAGAGCTCCCAAACTCCATTTTTATTTTCTTTTTAACGAATAAACATTGTATCCAATATACATGATTGCATTTGGGAACGAAAATTATTTCCCAAGCAATCCACTTGAGGCTGATTGGAGGTTTTTTTAACTTATTTTTCTGCCAGCAAGATGACAACCTGTAGATGTGACCTTCCTTATGACTATTCACAACAATCCTTGTCCAAATTCAAATAAATACTGATTGCAATAAGAGTGATCAAACTGACACAAATACTGAAATGGGTTTGAAATTCTACCAAAAGATACTTCAAGCACCAGTGAAATAAAACCAATGGCTAGGAAGGAATTTGGTGATTCTTCTTCACCTTCTTAATCTGTAGCTCTGCATTTCCAGGGGTTCTGTTTTAATCCTGTGTGATTTGTCCCAGGGATGAATCCCTGAGGACCAGCTCCCTCCTGAAGGTTAGAATCATAGAATCATGGAAGATCCTGAGTTGGAAGGGACCCTCAAGGATCATTGAAGTCCAACTCCTGGCTCTACAATCCCCCCATGTGCCTGAATGCCTTGTCCAAACTCTCCTTGAGCTCTGCCAGGTTTGAGGCTGTGACCACTGCCCTGGGTAGCCTGTTCCAGTGCCCAACCACCTTCTGGCTCGTGTGGCTAATTAGCCATAGGCACAACTGTCACTGAAGAAGAAAGTGCTTGGGGTAGACTTGAAGGGTTTGGAAACCCCATCTTGATTTCTCTACTCTGTGCCAAATATTTGGACAGATTGGGAACTCAGAGAATGAGTAAGGCTGGAAGGGACTGCTGGAGGTCATCTAGTCCAACTTCCTTGCTCAAGCAGGGTTCCCCAGAGCATGTTGCTCTGGATTCTGTCCACATGGCTTTTGAATATCTCCAGTGGAAGAGACTCCACACCCTCTCTGGTCTCTGTTCAGTGTTCGGTCACTTCACAGGAATGAAGTTCATCCTCATGTCCAGGTGGAACATTCTGTGCACCATTTTATTCCCTTTGCCTCTTGTCCTACTGCTCAGCACCACTGAGAAGAGCCTGCTCCATCTTCTGACGCCTTCCCTTCATCTGGGGGGCCCAGGGTGCTCACCAGGGTTAGCATCTACCTAAGGAGACTAATTATCCTGTGACTGCTGTTACCCAAAAGGTGGTGAGGAATGAGATTTCTGGCTGGGAGAGACATGATTCCTGACAGCAGGTTCCCACCTTGAGTCCCCTCAACCCAGGGGTGCCTCTCTCCAAAGCAATGGATGGATGCACAGCCCTGCTCTGCCCGTGTGCTGCCTGAGCTACACCCAGTGCAGGATGGTGCCATGGGTGACCCCAGAGCATACACAGCCTTGGTGGACAATTTTGGATAGAGACTTGCCTGGAAGTGCTGAGGGAGGGACATTCACTCCCTGTAATGGGTTTACACAGCTATTTTTAACCAGTGCCTCCAATTCTATAACAAAAGAGAAGGAGACAAGGCGGCGGAGCGGGGGGGAAAGGAACTTCAGTTTCTGCTGACCTGCACAGCTGGATTACTTGGGGCTTTGTATCCAAAAAACCAGTGTGTCCCAATTACCAGATGAACAACCCATATCCGGACTGCTTGTGAAACTCATTTCCAAAACATGTGCAGTGAGAGCATCAATCACCTGGCCCAGCTTAAGGAAGATTCCCAAAATTATCTGCACTGTGTGCAGCAGAAACATTCTGCAAAGGATGAACATCTTCAAGGTTGCATTCACCTGGTTTAACTCACCCAGCATCGGGTGGCTTTGTAGACATCTGTCCACTCCAACTTCATCTTGGCAGTGAAGGGCATGATCCTGTCCTTGCACCACTCTGATTTGTGGGATGCATCTTTGCATGAACTTCTCTGCAATGCCTGGGTTTGAAACTGGGGACATCTGATGGGAACAGGAACGGGAGACTGTTTTAAATGTAGACAGGAACGAAAAGAGAAGGTGGCACAGCCAGGATGGTTTGTCCTGACTTGATGTGTGGTGAAGGCTGCTGGTTGTGTGTAGAATGATTGTGTGAAGGGTAAGGCTGCGAGCTTTAATAGACCGTGCTGCTGCAAATGCAGAGAGACACGGACTGATGAAGAATATATTCAGTCTGAATATCAGAAGACAGTTTGAGACTCTCAGACAACAGAGATTTGGGAATGGCCTTGAGGCAAATGCTCCAGCTCATTTGAGGCTGGTGCTTGTTCAGCCTGTGAAATGGGATTGTATGACTTGGTTGCCGGGGAATGTGATGGGAAGGACTTGGTGATTAAAGGAGGCCCTTCTTGTCCTCAAATGGGTTTTAGGATATTTTAGTTTTCTCTTTGGTGCTGGAGGTGCTTCCCAGAATGTCCTGGAGCTGCTATCATGTTTTGATGACCATACCAATTGACACTGCTTTTCAGGCTTTTGACATCTTCAGGCAAACATGGATGAAGTGGGTGTGCCCTGGCTGAAGAAACACGTGCCTTCTAAGTGCTGCCATGCTCGTGAGATAAAGGGTTGTGGCTTTGGTATGACCAATGTTCCATCATGACCTCTCAGTGATCGGCACTGCTTTCATGTCCTAGACAGACATGAAACTGTCAACACTTTATTTGAACCCTTTCCTGTAATTGTGGTCTCTAATGTAACATCACTTACAATGAAAAAGACCATTTTTAGGACTTCCGGCATTTCAGATTTTGTGTTTGAAGTAGCCAGTCCAAAGGCTGCCTATTCTACTTTCTATAATACACAGTGGCATGGTGACACATGACTTGAGTAAGGGAGCGTTTGACGTGTCTGCCAACAGGAGTTTGGACTTGATAACTCAAAAGAACCCTCCCTGCTTGATGCTCCTTTTCTGCTGCAGGTTTGTAGGAAGATTCCTTTTCCTGCGTTCATCATCGTCTCAGTTCCTCCTCAGTCACTCACTTGTGAGATCTTATAGACTTTTTACTTCCTAAAGATTTTGGGTTTTCCCAGAGGCTTATATCCTATGTTGTTCTATATACAGACACATAGGTACTGTAAACAAGAAAGATTTCTTTCTGAACTGGTTTCCCTTTTCTTTAGAGATCTGAAAAAATCAGTGCCATTAGTAGAAACAATGCATCCATCAATGCCAGGCAAGTGGATGTAGTGCACTGAAGACTTCAACAAAGTGGGACCAATCTGTGAAATGGTGCTGCTGAAAATGATGCAATGAAACCTTGGGTTTGAACTCATCTCTGAAACAGTGAAACCCTCTCCAAGAACCCATACAAAGGTATTGTTCCCCTGAATATTAACAAATAAGTACATTCTTGGGAACAAAAAGGATGCTGCATGCCCCAAGCACACGGATCAACCCAGGGATGCATTGTTGGCAGCTACTGCAGAACCAGACAGGATCAGATCATCTGGAATCATCCCTGCTTCAGGTCAGGGATCCCTTTGCCCCCCAAAGCTTTGAATCTTAGGGAGGGTCTTGTATGTCTTACTGATGGCAAATGCAGCCAAATGTCACCGAAAACCAGAAGCATCACCAGGTTATTTTCTTCCCTGAGAACAGCAAAGTCGTTTCATGGCAGGAGATCCATTTTGCCACCTCATTTTAAGCAAAGGACTTATTTTAGTCCCTCCAGCCTCCAACTGGAACTTGTTCTCCAGCCCAGCAGCAGCTTTGTGGCAGGTACTGCCCTTCTCTTCCTCCCTGCTCTGCTCTTTGGGAAGGGCGGTTTTTAAAACACAAAACGCATCATAACTCACAAGCATTTCTCAGGAAAGACTTGAGGATCTCCTGCCGGTGTTTTTCTTTCAAGAGATGGTGCTGCCACTGCTCTGCTAATAGAGGAGTTTTGGAAGCCAGCCCAACCACCTTGTCATGGCCTGACACCTCCTGCACATGTCCCGAGGCTGCAAGGGAGGACATGTGGAATGGAAGAGTAAAGAAAGGGGAGAGATGGAGGGAACTGATGGGGTTGCCCAGCAGAAGGCTCATTCCCATCCAGGCAGGGCAGAGGGGAAGGGGAGGGCTTGGAAAGCCTTTCCCATGAGGAAAACTGATGCCTCGTTTAGACTACTTTCCTTCTCTCTTTTCTGTACTTATCATTTGCTCTGCCTATTCACAAGGGAGACTCAAGCAAAACGCAGGGCTTTGTGTTCCTCCCGGAGTGCCTTAACGAGGGGGGAGTTCCGGGGCTGGCAGTGGGGAGGGTGTGCTCACACACCATGGAGAGGGGACGTGCACCACGAGGCTGCAACATCAGAGACAGATACCTACTGATGGGGAGACAGCTGGGAAACCGAGGGCAAAAAGGAAAACTGAATTTTGTAGTCAATTTTCGCCCCCTAAATCGGAAGTTGATATTGGGCAATACTTTCTGCTTGTGAAGGTGCTGATCCCCTGAGCCAGTCCCAAAGACTCATGAATTTCCCTTTCTTCAGAGGTTATGTGCAGAGTCTCCCAGGGATGCTCTAGACAGGGGGTCAGTCCCTTTCAATCCTACCTGTTTATGGCCAGTATGTCCATAAATCCCAGAGGCACAAAATGTCAGTTGCCGGGAAGCAGAAACACATATTTATTCTCTTCTTGCTCTTGGCATCCCTATCCATTACAGGGGAACTAAAACGAGATTATCTCTAAGGTCCCTTCCAATCCAACCCATCCTAGGATTCCCTATGATTCTATGAGTCTATAAATATTGACCAAAGTCATTGGTCTGACCACCAGTTGCCTGACCCAGAGTGGTTCCTTTTAAATACTTAAGGCCATCAATTCTAGCAAATAACGTGTTTGAAATAAGAATCACTCTGGATGCAGGTAGAGCTGACTGTTTAGTCTATACCAGGGCATCTTTCCTGTGCCCTACCAGAAGATCAATGCGCTTTTTTTCTTGCCAGTGGTTCAGACTTGTGTGGGTTGGATGGCTGCCTCACGCTCATTTTGCTCCTGCTGCTGACAATGGAGATTTCAAAGAAAACAACAATGATTTCTTGGAATAAAATGTGCTTCTAAAGGGAAAAAAAAAATCTCAGAGCCATTTGCTGAGCTTTTATCATCGCTCTTGGGAGCAGAAAGGAAATTGGCCGTATGCTGCCTGTGAACAAAGTGCTTTTCACGCCCTTCTTGAAATCCACCCATGTTTGGCCAAGTTATCAGTAGTGTGCATGTTCTTTAGAGGTTTGTTGAAATTTGGCTGCTTCATTTCTCTGAAGACATGGTCTGCCCAAGGCTGTTGAATGGGAGAGGGACTTTTTTTCCCCCAAACACGCCTGACTTTACTCCCTCATGTTGATGGAACACATCTGAGAATAGCCAATAAGTGAGCCAACAAGAGCCCAACACTTTGTTCCACGTGAACAAAACACACTTCAGTCTTCCCTCTCAAATTTCTTTTCTTTGTAATATACAGAAAACCAGTACCTTGGATAAAATCTTGCTGATTACAAATCTAAGTTATGAACAAACTTAAAATAAGCATTGAAGTTGCAATATTGAGCACCCAGTGGCTGAGGAGCTCTCAGAACTCACGCTGCCTCTGCAGGCTTAATTTGCCTTCCTACTGCCTATGGCTTATGATAATTTTTAATTACCCAATCACACGATATCTTTTCCCACAGGATCCTTGCTACTTTGCCACACAGGATGGACAAAGATCTCTTCACAGGTACCCCGTTATTTTTTCTTTTCATGCTTGTCCATCACGTCATCCAAAGCCAGAAGCAAATATGGATCTACTAATTAAAGGACAGATTTTAAATGGCAAAAGAATTTTGCTTTTCATTTATAACATAATATAAGCAGGGGCCACCATGGGAGCAGAGAAGAGAAGAAGGCAGCTGTAAAATCTGACTTTGACCAGAGTCTTAGGAACCATTTGCGACTTGATGCTGTTTGCCTTCAATCATTTGACTTTTTATAAAACCGGAATGACAATGTAGCGCTATCTGTCTGGAAAAAGTCAACCTCTTTATTGCTTGAGAAGTGTTGCAATACAATGGTGATGGGGTCCTGTATAAACCAAGATAGGCAGCAGAACTCCATATTTAATACATGCCCAGCACACAAATAAAATGTGAAAAATGTTTCATTTTGGTCTTTAAGTAACAGAAGGAGCCGAGGAGGAGGTAGCAGGAAGCTTAGAATTGGAAAGTGATAGCTTTGGCAATGCAGTGCAATGATTGGAAATGACATCTTCCATACACCCAATTAAAATTCATACCTTTTAACCTCCACAGCCATCTGAGATCTGTATCATTAAGACTGATTCAACAAGATGCCTTGATATTCTAAATTATTTGTATGCCTGGTATTCCAAATAAACATTTGTGAAATTCATTTCAAAAGATGTTAACACTCGTGAAACCCATGTGCCCCAGAGGGATTATATAAATTTCCATGTCAAATATTTGAAGCAAAGCACTTGTACAGAAACAGTGTTTTTTGTGTTTTGATGCCTTTCATTTCCATAAACTAGATTACTTTCTGAAATTACTTTCACACAGAGAACAGTTTCTATTGAATTCCAGTCAGTGAGCTCCTTGGAGTGTGATGTGAATAAAATATTACTGGGTTATGTAGCTTCCAGGATGCATATGCATCTGCTCTGTATAAGCAGGGCAAACCAAGTTTGGATTTTATCTTGAAGTGGGTTCACACACAGAGATTTACTGTCTTAGGGTAATTGCTAAACAACTCTTTCATTTACAGCCTAACAAGGAAGATCTCTAGATTCCTGTCTCCAGCCCCTCTACCTGGCTAACAATGACATGATCTCCCTTGGTAAGCAGAGATTTGCTGGCAGGCAGCAATTCCTGGCTGTCCGTGGCTCTTCAACAGAAAAGTTTTATCTGCTTCTTGCAAACACCGATTCTGCCAAAAATTCACACGCACACATACACACAAAAATAGATCTGAGCAAACATTGCCTCCATTGTGCTTGTTTTGCCAGCCCTGTGAAATGATCAAATACCAGGTATTTAAACGGGGGATGGAAGGGGAAAAAATTGCCGAGGGTGTAGGGGAGGGAAGCAGCTGTGAGATTAAGTGTTTTTACATAAACTACACACACAATTCCCATTGTTATATAATATCCCCCATGCGGGTGTCTTAGGTCAGCTTCTGGAGCTGCTTCTAGAAAAGAAGGTGAAATGCTAACTCTGGTGAAAAATCCAGGCTTCAGCCCTGGATCCTGCAGCAAATCCTCTGAGCTGTGAGAGCACAGCTACAGCTGGGTGAGCTCTCTGAGCACCCTGGAGATCCACCTTCCTGCTCAGATCTGTGTTTTGCAGCTATTCAGAATCTGGAGCTCCCTCATTTACATCAGAAGAAATTTCACATGTGGAAATTGAGGAGCCAGGTCACTGCAGCCAAGACTGAGTGCTGGGTCCGAGCTGTTTTCTCCTGCTGTGGCAGCTGTCCCTCTGCCCAAAAAACAGATGCCTGCCCTGGTTTGGGGTATGTAAAGATTCATTTGCAGGCCAGATAGCATTTGGTTTGCTTGCCTCGTGCTAATCCTGGGGTCAGATCCTCTAACCAGCGACAAGCAACAGATTCTCATACTTCAGCCTGGAAGGGCAGAATTGTTCTGGGGGTGTAGGGCTGGGTTTGAAAATGTCATGGCTGGGCTAAACCAGGAGATCTGAGCTCAGATGGATGGATGTGTCCTCCTGAGAAAGGATTCCTGGGTTTGGCTTTCCTGTGATGAGAGAGGTGTGAGGTTTTTCATGTTTTTCTGTGGGGCTCAAACCAGTCCTGTCCCGAGTTGTGAGTGAAGGAGGAGTGAGTTACAGGACAGGCAGAGACATGGTGATATGAGACACTGATTGAACCGGTCACAGCTCTCATGAAGCTGTGGTTCTCTTGCACGAAAAGATTGGCTGCTGGGTTATTTCCTCTTTTTATTTTATAACAAACCAAAAACATCCTGATGTCCTTGATGCAGTCAAAATGAAGGAGAAAAGGTCTTTTTCTATCCTTTAATGACTTACCCTTCTCTCTATTTCCTCATAGACTCCAGAGCAGCACTGGCTGATGACAACAGCATCTTATTTCTCTGTCACCTGCTGTGTGCCATTCACCCATCTTTGGACTGATCCTTGATAAGGAGAGGAGAAGTGAATGAATGCATCTCACAGCTGAGGTCAGCAGAATACAACTTTCCTGGTTTTAGGATGTTTCACACATTTTGTTACATTTGGCTTCTGGGTAACAAGAAAAACCTCAGTCAATGTTGAAGGGAAAGGAAATGAAAAAGCTGAAGCCAGTGATGCTGAGAAGTGGAGCCTCATCGAAATGTCCTGGAAGATTTCAGGCTTGATTCCCCTCTGGAGCGGCTGTGTACAGGTTCTAAGCTGTGCTGAGAATGCCCCAAACCTGCTCCAGGCACAAGCCAAGTGGGTGGGTGCACCCACAGATGGGAACAAGATGTCCATGGCTCTGCTGTCTGTCTGGCTTGGGCAGGGGCTGCTGAGGGAGGGGGAGAACAGGAGCAGGAAATCCAGCTCTCAGGTGTCTCCTGGCTCTGCTCCTCCTCCTGCTCCTCCCCATGGCTGCAGTCCTTTGGCTCTGGCACCAAAACCTGTTTTGCCTGAGCAGCAGCAAAGCCCATTTCTCGCCGAGAAACATCTGCCAGAATGTCACTGCTGGCTCCCGTGCCCATGACTGGGTGAGAGCACGTGGGGGGATGCACCAGTGCACCACATTTCCATGGAGGAGGCCAGGAGAAACCCCCCTGTTGTACACAGAGCCCCCGAGGCATTCTGCAGCCTCCTGGCCCCTGGCCTTTTCAGGACGCAGGAATTTCTCCCCTCCTCATACAAGACACATCTCTGCTCTCACTCAGACACCAGCCCACAACCTTCACAGTAATCATTCCCCATTACCCGAGGCTGGCAAGGCAGGGACCAGAGCGCAGGAATAAAGGGGGAGAGTTTTTGTGTAAGAATACATTAAATCCAGCCTCCCTACCTTTTCAGAGATCCACCAGTTCCCATTGGCACAGCTCACGTGAAGGAGCTGCAGAGAGAATTTTTTTCGCTGGTTGGTGAAAGATAAAAAGCTGGTTCCCAAAAATTGCCAAAGAACATCAAGCTAAGAACTAAATAGGGTGAAAAGAAATGGGCTGCAATATATGCTCAGTCTTTGGTGCATTTCTTTAATGCCAGTCTTTAGGGGCAGACTTTGCAAAAATCCCCAATTATTTTAGCTGGTTAATCTGGTCCAAAGTAGGCTGTTGGCCAGCCTATACGCTCTGCGTATGATCTGGCTTAGCTAATCTGATAAATTCCAGTTTATTCTCTGGGTAGGTCCTGCAAATCCAGGACTATTTTAATTAGAGAAGCTGGGCAGCGACAGTTTATTGGGCAGTGGAGGTAAATTCGCAAGTCCTTGGGTCAGCGCTTGCCAGAGATGCAGGTCATTTGGGTTAACGAGTTGCCACTGCCCTAAATGATGGCTTTTCCTTCATCTCCTCTGCTGTCAGGCTGTTTTTAGCCTGTTTTTACAGATGAGCAAGCCTGAGAATATTACTGACTCCACTTGTGGTTCTAGCATGGAGCACTTTTTGCTCAGTCCTTTCTGGTTTTTCCAGCCCTGGTTTTGCTGGCTTCTGCAGCTCTTTGAACCTAAATACAAAATGAACATTGATTTCTATGAAAGAGGATTTGGTTCTTTAGTTTCCCTCATGTTTTTTCTTTTGTAGTGGTGCCTGCTAAGATGAAGCTTCCAGGTTGTAAATACTGTGTCCTTCTTTCCGATGAGGGTTTGGTCCTTAAAGATTTGTGGTCAGGGGAGCCAGGACAGACAGATGAAACTCATAGACCTTGGTTCCATGAGGTGGAAGGTGGCTGCAGAGTCCCTGAGTGTCTGATACGACACAGTGGAGCTGGGGTGCTCTGCCTTCAGCCACCCTCTCCTCTTCATCACAGAGCAGTTCTGCTGCACACAATAAAGCTCCATTTTCATTGGCAAATAAAAACCATTTGTCACTGTTTCTATCTGAGGAACTTCATGCCATTAAAACTGAGGACGGGGTGCACAGAACCTCCCAATTTCCAAGGCAGATCATTTGTCAGAAAGTGAAAGCTTCTGTTCTTTTTCTTCAGGAGGATAAGTGAACTGTGCCTATATTGGGACAAGAGACCATAAATAAAGCTGAAATAATGGGAGATCACTCAAAAATTCTCCACGCTTTGGAAATATTTCCACTCACATTTGTAACGCTGAAGAAAGTGGAGTTTTATGTAAGAAACAGGCTGCAGAATAAGGACATTCATGTCCTAGTCCTGTCTCTGCCCTAAACTTCCTGAAAAAAACCCCAAACCTTTCTGGCTGGTCTCTGTCACCTCTCCTGTGAACCGAAATTCCTCTTTTCCATCTTTTGAAGGGTTTTGGTCTGTGTGCTCAAGGTGCTGGAAAGGAGCAGGGAAATGCTGGAACGGACTTCCCAAAGAAAGTGAACCAAAATGCAGCCCAGAGCTCTGGGAACTGTGATTCCCTTGGAACAGAGACCTTGTCCTTGTGTGAAGGATTTTAGTGTGGAGGGGGGAATCTCAGCCCCATTACCACCCCCAAGGTTGGAGCACCCAGCCCAACTCAAGCTGCATTTTAAGGACAGTCAAGACGGATCCTTGCTGGGGTTTGTTTTTCTCTCCTGACTTTGACCCAGTGCTGGGGTATTCTGCTGATGTGGTGGAGGACACTGACACCTTGATGGGCCCCATCTGTTCCAGCGAGGAGGGTACAGCTGAATGCTTCGAGGGTGCCCGCGTGCAGCTTGGGACCGCTCCTTGCTTTATCCATGGTGAAGCAGTTGGCATCAGCCTGGCTCCCTGGCACCTGGAGCGGGGAAATCCTGAGGTAAATTCGAGTAGACGTGATGTTAGAAAACAACTAACCGTTAGGGCAAGTCGGGGTCGCCAGGTCTCCCAGCAGGGACAGGTGCCTGCCACTCCGCGCTCGGCCGCCAGCCAAGGACTTAGCGGTGGGACTCATGCCAGTCACGCATGAAGAGCAGACACAAGGCTGGGTCCGCTCCACCGGAGACAATGAGTGGTTTCCTTTGCTCTCCCCGCCCCTCTCGCCCATGTCTGTGTGCCCAGGTTGCTATGTGGCATCTCCAGGGCGAGCAATGCCGGCGCTGAGGATGCCGCGATGACGCCGGTGACCCTTCGAGATGCTGCCGCAGCCTGGGGGATATGCATGTCCCCCACTGGGGAAGGGGGTGGGGGGAGGCAGGAGGGGAGTGAAAATGGGCCTCCAGAGTCAGAGGTGGTTTCTGGGCTGCTGTGCAGTTATCTGCACGTACAGATTGGTATTTGCATATGCGAGTGTCGAGCTGTGCATCCCCATCACTGGCTATGCAGGAGCAAAGGCTGTGCATGTTTAATGGGTCCTGCTCCAGCTCACCAAAAATCATGGGTGCTGCTTCTGCCTAACTCCGAGTCCAAACATCGTGGGAAAGATCTGAAAATCCAGGTGGCATATCCTATAGTGGCCAGGAGGTTTTTCTCTACCCCTGTTTTCCTGAGATCCTTTGTTTTGCATCTCCAGGTATTTAGAATACACTTTTTAGTGGAAAACATAATTTTTTGCCGTGTAACACGGATCGCCTTTATGAGCTCTGAAAGTCATTCCCTATGTGCTCAGAATGGTACAGGCGAAAAACCAAAAAAAAAGGCAAGTCTGTTCAAGTCACAAAGAAAAAATAATTTTTTGTCTCTTCACACCACCTCTCTTCCCCCCTTCTCTGCCTTCCCTTCTCTCATCTGCTAAATGAGATGTTTCCACAGTTTCATTCAACACAGGATGGCAGTGGCAGAGCTTGGCAGCTCTGGGAGCAAATGACTTACAACCAAAGGACAGCTTGAAAGGCAAACACACGATTCAATGAACGTCTGGCAATCCGGAGTCTGTCAGTGGCCCCTTCCAACTTGCAGCTAAGGAGCACTGGACAGTTCCTTAAATAAAATGAATTTTGCTTTAGTGTAGCAGCTGACCATGCTGACTTCTGTCATCTCTTACATCTTCTCCTATTTTCTTTTGCATTTGCCATGTGTGTTGTTCTGCTGATCCCAGTTCTGAGGGGAAGCGTAGCAATACAGCTGCTGTGCATTTCTTTGTTGTTTCCTTTCCTGCCTTGGCACCTGTAGCCACTGTAACTAAGCACTTTACAGTAATCTTAAAAGCCTTCCAAAAATACTGTGACTCATTAAAACTGACTCAATAATAAAATCGATGGCAGCCTTATATTCCTTCTAGAAAACTCATCTGCCCTGCAGTTCCAGACAAAAATAAGCTTGATAGTTTTTAGTTCTGGGGTTTTTTTCCTCCCCCCAAAGCCTGACAGAAGAAATAAATAAAGTCTCACGTGGTATCAGAACCACCAGACTCGGAATTTTTGGGTGTTATCCCTATGCACATACACTCCTTCTGCGCTCCTTCTCTATTGTCAGCCCTAAATTCAAGATTTTGGAGTTTAAGGAAAGCACCGAGCCGGTGCTACAGCAAATATTTAACAAAAGGGAGTGATAGGGAACAGCTTTGTCACAGCAGCATTTACTAGACAAAGAGCTGCTGTCTCTGCAGGTGGAATGTGCACAACCACATGTGTCATCCATGAGTGTGCCTGCTCCTGGCAAACACACATGCCTGGAAGGCATCAGGACAATCGGATGGTGCCTTTAGCTCTACTTCTCCTCCACCCTGTGACCCGTGGGGTGAGCAGAAGCCAGTTGCTAGTAATGTGTCCACACAGCACAGTGAGGAAGAGGAATGAGAGCATTCCCTTCATTTTGTGACCCCCACACACCTCTGGCCCACGCTGCCAAGCAGTCGGGGAGGCACAAAGCATCTGCTAAGATAGAGCTGGTCTTACGGTGTCTGCTGATGGACTTAGACGTGGCAAGCTTAGCTCTGCTGGGGCTCAGCTGATCTGCCCACACAGATGCACAGGCTGGAGGTGCTGTGCTCTCCATCTGCAAGAGGCATTGAGCACAGCCTGCATCTGCCTCCGAGCGGGAAAAACGCCTCCCACCCCTCCTTACCTGGGAATGTGGCCACGACTCAGACCTGCACACCTGTGTGCACCAGCGAAACAGGATCACACTGCTGACCTCCTTAGCAGAGATCTTGGAGATCAACTGAGAAAATGTTCTGTCTAAGAGTTGGAGATTATCTGGTTTAGAGTGTCTCTTTCTCCAGTCCAGAGGGGATGGAGTTATTTTAAATTTTTTTTTTTTTTTTTTTGTGCAGAGAAGAAACCAGAAGATTATTTTCTTTCTTCCATGTCCTGAAACTCCTCAGGGCTGCTTATCTCCAATTGTGCTTGTCAAATACGCCCTTCTGCTATGCACTCTTCAGGGGAATGCATTTAAGAGCTTAGAAGACCCAGCCAGGAGAGGGGACTGGTGCCCATATGAGTTAATGTGACAAATGCACACACAGTGAAACGTTTTCTACAATAGTGGGCTGAGAGAGACCTGTGCTGCTCACAGAACCAAAGAGTAAGGCTCACAAGGCTTTTGGGAAGCTATTCAATCCATCTCCTGGTTCCAGCACCCAACCAAACTGAAATCACTCTTGCTAGCTCTTTCCCTAACCTGTTCTCAAAGACCTGAATTTTAGAAGAACCTGTGCCACCACCAGCCCAGTTCACTGCTTCCTAATTCTCACTCTGCAGAGGTTTTCCGAATTTTTAGAATTATAGAATGGTTTGGATCGGAAGGGACTTTAAAGGCTGCCTCATTCTAACCCCTCACAATGGACAGGAACACCTTCCACTGGACCAAGTTGTTCATATTTTTCTTTGCATCTTAATCCTGTTGCCTCTTGTCCTCGGAAAAACTTAGCAGGCTGGTCCCTGCTACAAACTACACAATGCATGGCACTGAGGTAATGTCAGTCACCAACAGAACCTGAATTCCAAAAGTAAATTATCACTTTAATATTGATTGGGGGTTTTTTTTGGGGGGGGGGCAAAAAAATTAAAAGGGTTCAATTTCTCCCCTCTAAATTTTAGCAGCTATTCACTTTGGGCTCTGACTCCCTGCTCACTTCCCAAATTAGTAATTGATTTGACCTGTCAGCCTGCAGACAGCTGTAAGTCCCCTGTCCTTGGTTTCAGCGCAAGACAAAGTGCTGGCTGAGACTTCTGGAGCTGCAAAATCCTCCCAGAAAGTTGGGAACAGGGAGCAGTGCCTTGATCCAACAGTTAACTCAGGTGCTGCAGCTGCCAATGGTTCCTATTACTGCTGCAGGCCATGAGCAATTAGAAACCTCCTACCACAAAATGAGCATTTTTGGTAGTAAACTTTGTGACATGAGGACAAATGTGGAAATCACAAGACCTAATTACATCTAATTGCCAATCCGTGGGAAGCACTCCAGCGAACTGGCACTCTGCAAAGGGAGGAGACAAGCAGCATTGTTTTAAAACACGAATTTACCAGGCATATAATTAGCTAAATACCCACATACTCTTCTAGCCACTTGTTTTATTCTGAATCAGAGCTCTTCTGAGTGCGAGCGTAGGGAAAGGCATCCTCAAAGGGCAACTGTTCATTGTTAAAAGGGTTTTAAAGGAGCATGTTAGGAGGTAAAGATCAAATCTAAATATACTTTGTGATTTCCTCAAAGGTTGCCTCGATTCACAGGTTTGTTTCAGGCTCTCCCAGCCTCCGCTGATGTGTTGTTGTTGGCAAAAAAGCTCAGCAAGAGCTGTCCTGGCAATTTTCAAGGAGCAGCTTGTTTCCAGGTGATGGAGCATCTCCTCCCTGTTGGTGGAGTACTCAGTGACACATGAGCATGTTATTTACCTTGTCTCTCTGTGTGGCTTACAAGCTTTGAAATTTGTTCTTTCAGATACAGTTTGCCCCAAGTGGAATTTACCTGCACTGTGCTGACACTGTTTCCCCATGGGTTGGTTTTAAATCCCATGTACAGAAGGGTCTGATCCCTTGGATTGCTCTGGGACAGCCATGGCTCAGCAGTGCTGCTGGTGTGGAGTGATGCTGGCTGGGTACCCCCCCAGTCTTACAGAGAGTCACAGAATGGGTTGGGACAGAAGGGACCTTAATTCTCATCTCATTCCAATCCCCTGCCCTGAGCAAGGACACCTTCCACTATCACAGGTTGCTCCAACCTGGCCTTGGACACTTCCAGGGATCCAGGGGCAGCCACAGCTTCTCTGGGCAACCTGTGCCAGGGCCTCCCCACCCTCCCAGCCAGGAATTCCTTCCCAACATCCCACCTAACCCTCCCCTCTGGCAGGGTGAAGCCATTCCCCCCTATTCTGTCCCTCCAGGCCTTTGCCCAAATTCTATCTCCCTCTCCCTTGGAACTCCTTTAAGCACTGGAAGAGGCTCTAAGGTTCCCCCAGAGCCTTCTCATCTCCAGCCTGAACAATCCCATATATGTCTGTATTTATCACATATTTGGAGATTTGCTGGTGACAAATACAACCCATAAATCTCCCCAGTGAGCATCATGTGCATTGTTTCCCCTTCTCTCTCCATGTCTCCCTGTTTTTAATTCACAGTAAACCCTTGGTGACACTCCCCTGGACAAGCTGCCACCAAGTGCAGGCGAGAGGGCTAAAACTGAGGCTCAATGCTCTGGTTTTCAAATCTTTGCAGCCCCTTCTCTGAATGGCACAGTTACATCTGGCTGGCTTTGCTCATTTTCAGTTTAATGTAAATACCAGCCCTGGAAATCATTTGGGAAGCTTGCATATGCTAATAGTTTGTAGCTGAATTATTATTATTTTTTTACATTAAACAATAATGTTGATATTTTCAAACTTTGCATGCCAAACACTGAAATTGAATTAAGCATTGTTTAAAATAACAATAATATAAATTTGTTTTAAATGAATTTAGTGTCATTTCATTGTTTGAAATGTAATGTGGGAAAATATTACTGCTGGGGCAAGAGTAAATATCTAAGTCTGTTAATTTTATTGAAGTAGTGGATAGATCCACATGAACTATTTCTCTGTGTGTTTGGTTAGTATTTTATTGAAAATTGGTGTTAGCTCTAACTAATGAAAATCCAAACTCACTTCACATATGAAGGTGTAAAACGCATCCAACAACTTAATAACCCATTAACTTCAGTGGAATTTTTTTTAATGCTAAAATGAAAAATAAGGTGTTTCGAAGAGAGTGGAAATCATCCAAAACAAGTCAGCCCTTATTCTGGATTAACAGGGATGGACAAGAAGAACGTGCAACAAAGATCCTTCATTATCCAGCAGTTATTTGAAAGGACAGTGCAAGAAAACCCTGAAAATAATATGAATGTGCTCTTCTTAAATCAATGCTTTCCATGCATCAACACTGGAACATTTTGCAAAGGGCAATGGAGTTTTCTCCTGGTTTACAGGTGGTGAAACTGCAGCATGGAGTTATTTGCCTGGGCTCACCCTTCCAATGGCCAGGAGTAGAGCCAGGAGCAAATCCCTGTCTCTTGACAGCTAATCCCGTGCCTAAGCCAAGATGGTCTCCTGCTTCAGGAAAATGCTTTCTTTGTAGGTAGCACTTGAGCACATGTTAAAGTCAAGGGGACTTAAACGTCTGCTCGAAGTTAAGCCTATACTTAAGTACTTTCCAAACAGAGGGTGAACTTAAACCCACGTTAAAGCGCTTTCCTGAATCCGGGCAAAATCTGTCCAAAGCGCTTGATTCTTCTAACTGCCATAATTAATGGTGTGGAGAAGTTGAATTCTGGAGGTTTTTATCTCTTTCCATCCTTTGCTTTGTTACTACTCTTCCAGTTTTAAATGTTTATTGACCCTCCTAAACCTGGCTCTGTGTGGCTCTTCTTATCTAGGTGAAATTTCAGTGTTTATTGTCATTGTTTTATTGTGGATCCTGCTCCACTTTAGACGTGGGTGCTTTTACATAATTGACAACTCTCACATCCCCATAAGGTGAATAAATGTAATTATTAGGAGAGGGGCAACAGTCCTTAGTCCAGCACTACAGTGGAAAATAACAGGAAGCCTAGAACAGTATCACACTGGCTTTGTTGACTTTGTCAAGACCCATGTCCTCGCTGCTGGGTGGTATTTGTGAAGCTATAAAATTGCAGGCATGGCAGATCAGAGCAAGCATCGTTTGACAGAATATCAAACTGCTGTTCTTCCTTCCAGGGGTTTGCACAGGGCTCCACTCAAGAACCCATCAAAAGGCAACTTATTTCTGTGTAACAGCGATAACAGCTCAGTTGTACTGGCACAGACCTGAACAGAGACACGTGCAGCCTCAATCACACAGGCAGGCAATTCGATCTGTGGGATGATCAAGGTGCAGAAGAGTTGTTACCTGTTAACCTGGGCTGCAAATCTCAACTGCTTTATGGCTTTTGTCTTTGCTTCAACGCGGGACTATAAAAAGCATCAGGACCCAGACAGACAAAGCTTCACACATTCCCTGTTGCTGCAAAGCTGCCTAGAGTTGGTAAGATGCTTGAGCGTACAACCATTCAGGATTCATCTTGAGTAGCCAGTTAACAAATGTTAGCGCTACTCATGGTTTCAAAACTCTTGTAAGAGAGGCAAAGAGTCCCCAGACTGTGCATTCTCATGGTCAGCAGTAACTCATGCTGGTGTGTAAAGCAAGTGGAATAAGGGTATCATAGTATCATACCATAGAGTCACAGAATGGTTTGGGTTGGAAGGGACCTTCAAGATCATCCAGTTCCAACCCTGTGCCATGGGCAGGGACACCTTCCACTAGACCAGGCTACTCAGGACCCCATCCAGCCTAGTTTTTAACACTTCAGTGTGTTCAACACCTCAAGGGTGTAGGACAACTCAAGGGTTTGGACATGTAAAATCCTGGGGGTTTCTTTAAATGAAGGTGTAGAATTTATCTAGAGTTTGCATGGTTTACCAGGGGGGAAAAATCCCAAACAAAACACCCATCAGGAAGGAATTTAGAACTGATCAGATAAATAACAGGTTTGAAAAGGTAATATGGAGTGAAACGGAATATGCTAGGAATGGATGAAGGGATGTACCAGGGAAAGAAGACATGTCTTGAAGGTTTGGAGATGAAGGTCTGAAGTTTGGATATGGAACTGAGAGGATATTGTACAGTAAGGAAAAGAAACAATAAAAGGCTCACTGGCCTTATAAATGTAAAAGAAAAGAATGGATGGGTCTACCATGCAACAAGCATGGGTTAGGGATTAAAGTGTGTCATCCAGACACTGAAGAGACGCTACCTCCGCCTTCCTTAGGGATGAAGGTGGATAATAGGAACGAGTGAATAGAACTGGAAAGGGTCATGTGCAACGTGCAGAGCTCCAAGTGCTTCAAGCCTGTAAGGATCAGATCAGCCTCAGAGAGAGAGAAGGAACTGACACATGAAATCACCATCCCTGTGGCAAAGAATCCCAATAAACTGTTCGAAGCCTGAGTACTCTGCCCTGAGCACTGGACTGGGAAGGAGCAAACACCTGTAATAAAGGATGCACCTGTAATAAAGGGTGGAGCAGCTGTTGAAAAGTGATTAAGGAAGCTCCTGGCTGTACCTCAGTGCTGTGCAGTGCTTTAGAGCAGCTTTTTAAATAACGGAACATGTGAAGGCACATGAAAACAGGATAAATGCAAGTCGAGTTTATGAGAGTGCTGGGCTCCTTGGAGAGCTTTCCCTGAGCAGAAGTTAAGAACAATGTGATGCCCCAAACTAGCTGGGCTCCTCTGAAGAACTGAATATATTGTTCTGTGCAGGGAATTTGTGATGATGGTGGAGAAGGTGAGGATTAAAACCAGTGTTCATTCATGGGTCCAAGAGTGTTCAAAGGGGCAAGGATGGAAGGTGACTTGGGAAGAAGAAATGAGGAGATGGAAAGTGGTTATGGAGTTGTCTGAGCTAATGAAACACAGTGCTCATAGAAAATTTGGGAGCGTTGTTGACTCAGATCAACATACAGAATTTGGGTATTGTGAAGTACAAAGTCAATGCACATTGGGACCAATAATAGAAGTTGCTGCCTTAAACCATGGACTCTTCAGCTTGAAAGACAGACGTAGAGAAAGACTGTGTTAAATGCTCAGGGAATGAAGAGGGGCCACTGTGCAACCTGGCTGTGAGCAGAGCAACCACAGCCCTCGAATATATCCATTTTATTGCAGAAGTGTAGCAGAGTTAATACTGCTGTAGGAGGCATGAAGGAAAATGTAAGTGGGACAGTTGTGGTTACCCATGTTTAAGATTCAGACTGGCAGGGTTACTGGGGTGACTGGGGAAATGGAGAACCTATTTTATGAAAGAAGGCTGAAAGAGCAGGGCTTGTTCAGCCTAATAACATGAAGGCTGGGAAGAGATAGGCCTGCTCTCCAGAAATGCATTGGGGGGGGAGTAAACACTAGGGAGGGATAAGAGCTATATAAGCTGAAATGCTGGCACAAGAACAAATAGGCAGGAACTGGCTCTGAATAAATCAAGGCTGGAAGTTGGAGGGAAGCTTTTAACTAACAGAGGAGAGGGGGTCTGCAACTGACCCCACCAGTGCGAGCGGGACAAGAAAAATTTGATACTTTTAAGATCGTGTTTGATAAAATGATGAAACCTGTGTAGTTTTGCTCTCTGTGGTGTAAAGGACCAAACCGTGCAAACTTAGAAGAACCCTTCAAATTCCACAAGGAGTTTAACATCCTAAGATTCATATGACAGATAATGTGTTATATGCAGATAATGTTTGTCAGAGTAATTATCTGAGGCTCTTTGCAGCCTCTGGCAAGCTCTAATTACCTGCAGTAGCAGGAAGGTGGAGCAGGGCAGGAATCAGCTCCTGTTCACTGCTACAGGGAATGTAACTACAGCCACTGAGAGCGATGTGCTTGTGCTGTGCTGGAGCCCAGTATTTCATTGTTCACTGGTAAAGGCTCCCTGCATCATCCGTGGTGCCCTTCCTCAGAACTGTGACTCTTCCCCTGACACCAGTAGGAACAGAATCCCCCCAGCCGGCAAAACATCTGGAAATTGTCACCTGAAAGACTCTGTTCTGTAACTCTCTCTTGGCTCTGGTGAGTCCAGTGGGTAATTGAGGAATGTTATTGTGAAAGGCTGCAGACAAACTGTGACATATTTAACTGCAGGTTACCCTGTACCCTACAAATGTTCCCAAGTACCCTACACATGTTTTTACCCTCCTCAGAGACTGTTTCTCAAAGAAAACCCCCCTGAGACTTCAGGAATTCTGCAATCTGTTGTACTCTAAAATGATCAATTAAAACACTAAGTTTGCATACGGTAAAGATAATCTGATGCAAACCACCTGAAGGTCACAGAGCCTGAATATAAGGTCACCAAGGGATCTCAAGGTTCATGTCATCAGGTGGAAGAATAAGGAGGGATGTGTTTTGACAATGTTTATGTTTAATTTAACAATTAACACTGGCCTCACCTATTGATCTCTGAGCAAACATTCGTTATGGTGCATGATGACATTGTAGTTAGCAACTTTGGATTGTATTAGGGGTGGTTTCAGCTGAGCTGCATTAAGAAATGCTAATTGCAACAGTCTTGAGGAAGGAAAACTGAAACAAAAGGGGAACGCACATGGCTTTGATGGGTGCCCCTACTCTGGGCAGAGATGCCATTAACAGAGGCCTTAGAGGGGAAACAATTCTTATTTTTCCCACTTGGGTGGCACACAGTTAAGTCTTGTCTAATTGCCAGCTCTGGTGATTTCTTTTTTTAATTTACCAAACACATTTCAGCCCACTTTCACATTGATGTGAATGTTACCAGTATTTAGTTGTTATTAGTCCTGTGTGGGAGTCTGAAAAGTTTGCTGGCAGAGAGCCCTGAGGACCCTGACCAAGTAAGCACTCTCAGAAAATCAAAATATGTACATCATTGGGTACTGTCATCAGGCCTATGGGTGGAGTAGCATGACACGAGGGCCATGCTCTTTTATTGTCTGTATTATCCATACTCCAGGAGGGCTCAGAGGTGGAATCTGAAACCACTTGCTCTTCCCATCTCCAAATACATGTATACACCTCCTTCCTTCTGCCTTCTGCAGAGTTCTTAGAGTTCTGCAATGAATTGTATCTCAACCTAGAAATAATTAACATTTGTGCATATCAACCAGGAAGGAGATGAAAATGCATCCCCGTCCTTTATTGGCAGATGTGCTGTTGGAGATTGGCTTAAACTGGTCCTGAAGCCGTAGCTGGGATGCTTTGCTCTGTGTGCCAGACCACTAAAACAAGAGGAACTCCTCAGGAAGATTTTGGGTAAAGTAGGTAGGAGGCTTGGAAAGGGCAGGAGGAATTAAACTGCAGAACTGAAGCAATGCTTCTGGTCACACACGAAGTCAGTCTCAAGAGAGAACCAGAGCCCAGGATGTATTTAGCAGCCTCAGCTCAGTGACTATCCTAAAAGTCTTAACCATTTTAAAATGTGATGCACATTGATCGGGTCTGGTCTGGATTGAAGATAAATTGTGACTGAGTTAACATCAAAGAAAGGAATTGGTATTTTGAACAGGCTGGAGGAGAACTAGAAAGAAAGGGAAGTCAGATTGGTGACAGCTGAATAGAAATATTTTAGCAAGGGACCAAGTGAGAAAAGGGCTGACTTGAAAGCCTTCTCTGGAAGCTTCCTAATCTACTATTTTTACAACCTTCCACTGACCCTTTTTTCCCGTGTCCTCAATTATTTGGGGTAAGCATTGTCCCTGTCTTCGTTAGCTCTTCTATATGTGCATGCCACCTAATGACATCGGTGAGCCACTTAATCCTAGTCTGTCAGTGTCATCCTGGATTAATTTACTCCCTCTTCAGCACTGACTGTCACTTGGACGAGTGTCTCGCGCACCTTTTCTTTCCTTCTGCTCTTTTCTCCCCCTTTGCTCACGGCTTTGGCGAAGGGGCCCCGTGGCTGAGATGCCCCCTGTGACATTCCAGCAGATCCCCCTGTCCCTGCTAAGTGCTGCAGACGTGCCCTCTTTGTCTGCTACCTCCATCTTAATTCTTTATCTGCTTACGCCGTGTCTCCCCCCCCTCCCCATTACTGACCTTGTGGATTAATGTATAGTATGGGACTGTAAGCTTTCTTGAAGGCTGGGTGAATTGTGTCCTCAGCTCCCCATCTGTCGACATCGTCCCTTATTGCCTTCTGCACAGTGACAGGGACACAGCTGAGACTTCATAGGAAGCAGATGAAAGAGCTGGGTGGTTGGGGTTTTGTTTTTGTTTTGGTTTGGGTGGGTTTTTTTCCCTATTTCTTTTATAATTTTTTTTCTTTTCACAGGGAATTTCCAGTTTGGCAACTGGTCTCTACTAGTGACTTCCTTGTGGGTGCCTTGTTTAATCAAGGGATTGCAAAGCCCGAATATTAATCAGCTCTATTTAAAGAAGTTGGAGACAGGGGATGTGTAATTGCTGTGGTAATGTGGGAGTTGAGGTGGAGTCAACAGTGTCTAGAGCATGTGGCTAAAAGGTACAGGCTAAATATTTTGGAAGAGAAAGAGAACAGAAGATGAGACTGTAAGATAATAACTGGGAAAGAGCTTCTTGTTCTGGGGTTTTTTAGGGTCATTTTCAAAGCTAGATTGGGGAAAGCCTTTCCCCAGGTATTTGGGGAACAAAGCCCTCCCTTAGCCAGGTGTACCCCTCTGGCAACAAGACACAGAACACAGGGGGGAGCCAAAGGTATCAGGGAGCTCATCCTCTGGCAAGAGAAGAGGAGCATCCCATGCTAAAGGCAACAAAAAGAGCAGGTATCCCTGTGTAAGGTGTCTGTTTGGGGAGAGATGGTTTGTGTGAGGGGGAAAATGCAGCTGGTGCCCAGACACATGTTCAGGGTCTCAAGAGAAAGCAGTTACATTTAGTGCTGGTTATCCACGTTGGATCTGTGGGGCACTTTCTGGTGGCCTGGGGTTTGGGATTGTTTTTCCCCATGTCACTGTTTCTCCACGGAGCCCTGGCTGGAGGTGTGCAGAGAGCCGCCTTCCCTCTTTTGTTTCCAGCTCTTACTTTGCATTAAAAGATGATGAAAAGCTTCTTGAAAATGCATTTAGCATTTTCCTTGCAGTCAGCTTTGTAGCATGACTGCCGTGTGCTTTGGTGCAAAGAATTACATATTGCTCTTCTCGAATGTTTACTTTTCCATTTCCCTCTGCTCTTGTGCTGGGATCTGCCACCCCCCTGCCGAACACACACAATCTCCTGCTCCACATGCTGTTGTCCACTTACGAATTCCATGACTGGGTTGCTCCCCCCAGGAGCATTTGTGGCGTCATTGGTTATTTTACTGTTTGAAACAGGCAGGTGGTTCATTTGTAATCACGACTTCGACGTGTTTGGAAGGGAATGGGAATGGAGCTGTCCAGGACTCAGCCAGACTCACCCAGGCCAGGTGTAAATCACTTTGCCTGCTCTATTTTGAAGCCCACAGAGTTGCACTGGTTTATACTGGCCAGGACTGTGAACACGTGCTGCTAAGAAGTAGCAAATGCCACCAAACCCGTCAGACCACAGGCTGTGTTGTTTAGGAGAAGTGCAAGAAGCCAGTTTGTGCACCAAACCCTTGTCACCTGTGTTATTTATTGAGTAAATAAGCAGAGCTGTGTAGAATTTGGGGCTCCTTGATCCAAGGTACAAACAAGACCATCAGCAGAGACCACCAAGGTCATCAGGAGCCTGATGTGAAGGCACAGAGAGCCTGAGAGTCCTGGGGGTGCTTTTCCAGAGGAAGCGGTGACTGAGAGGGATTCTGTCAGCTGGCTTCACTGAATCAATTGTCACAGAGGAGACAGACTCTTCTTGGAGGTACATTGCACAGAATCACAGAATATTCTGAGTTGGAAGGGACCCACAAGGATCATTGAGTCCAACTCTTAACACTGTCTCCCTGGTGGGAATCAAACCCGGTTCTCCCACATAACAGGTGGGGACACTTACCCTTACATTGCAGAAGGGCAAGAGGCAACAACCACAAATTGTGTCATGGAAAATTCCAGTTAAGTGCATATTATGAAAAACTGATCCACATGAGGGTACTCTGAAACAGGGGATCAGGACCGTGTGGGATCTCCATCTGCACCGTGGAAGCCAGGTGGCCATCTAGCTTTGAGACAAGAATTTGGTCTGACTGTCTTTTATTTGCATTTAGACATAGCCATAAAAACCAGTGGCTTTGTAATAGAGACATGAGCTCTCAATGGATATAGCTCCTACTGCTCATTGAAAAATAGAACTCCTGTCCCATGGGAAATTCTGGTATTTTCATATTTGTTTTCATCTCAAATTGGAGCAGATAATTCCTAAAAAGAATTGATTTGCAAATGTCAGAGTGTTTCATGTTGACATTTTGAGCTAAAATGAGATATTTTTGCTTGAATCAGGTCATCATTTGCCTATGCCTGGACAGCCTTTTATTTACAGGAGCTGTAGCTCTGCATGTCCTGGGATCCCAGGAAACCCCACCACTCCCTAAACTCTACCTACCATAACATGCCTTTATTTCTTCCAGCAGCTGATTAATTGAGGCAGTCAGGAGTCCTTCCAGTGTGCACTGTGCTGGCTCAAGCAGACATAGCACAAACCAAGAACCATCAGTTTTATGACTTAAATGATTTTGGGAAACATTTTCTCCCTGTGTGGAGCATCTTTGTGCAAAATCTCAGTTTCTGAAGGGAAAGCATTTTGTTTCACATTTTTTTTCCGCCCCAGAAAAATGTTCAGTCAGTCCAACATACAATAAATATGTTTATGTGTACATATTTGTGTGTGTGAAAGTTCTTCTTTCCTACTTTAAGAAATGCTGCAGCCACATTCTGCTCTCATTTCCCACACATGAGCTCAGACTTCTCCCTGTTCGTTTCAGTGGAGCTAATCCAGTCACGGAGACATAGCCAGGACTAAATTTGGCCCAAAGAGGAGATTTATTGTCTTTTATAATAACACAGAGATGGAGCCACAGCTGGTATGAACCAAGGAAATCAGTGGAATTTGGATGACTTATACCTGCCGAGGTACAGCCCCAGAAATATTAATGACTAACTACCTGTAGTGCTTACAAATGTATTTACAGTCCGTTTCCAGTGCTGCTTTGGGCAGAAGATGGTACATTTTGCATGTTTTCTTAGTCTGTCTGGCAGGAAGGGGTTTTCACACTTTCTGCTCTATTAGCAGCATCCGTGGCAGATCCCTTCTCCCACCCCTTTCCCCCTGTTTGTCCAGAGCCCCTGCAATACCTACCTGCAGCTCTTCTGCTCTTTCTGTGCTCTGCAAAGTCAATGTGAGCTGAACACAGGCATCTGAGGACATAATTTGGGCTTAAATTTTGTGGCACATTAGGAGCATGCTAATTGCCTAGGGTGACATCCAGCTGACAGCTGATTTGATGGTAACTATGTTCTTATTCCTGTTTAAAATTCTATCTCCTAAATAAATGAGTGATGGGATCGATAGCCTCGCTCTGTTAACAGGAGGGCTGTGGTGCACCACTGTGATTTCGACTTGGCTGTTTTCTTTGCCAACTAATTATGACCAAAATGACATATCAGGTGATCTTCCCTTGTTCCTGAGACACTTTTAACATCACCTCTTAAGCACTTCTCCCAGAACCAATGGCTTTTGTCATCTGCTTCTCTGGTTTCCTGTTCATTACATTTGTTGACAAGTGAGGAAAAGGAGACTCAAGGGGGACCTTCTCCCTCTCTCCAGCTCCCTGAAAGGAGGTTGTATCCATGTGGGAATCGGGCTCTTCTTCCCGTTAACAAGGAACAGGAGGCCACAGCCTTGAGTAGTTAAATTGGATGTTTGGGAAAATTTCTTCACTGAAAGGGTGAGCAGGCACTGGAACAGACTAACTGGGAAAGTGGTGGAGTCACCATCCCTGGAGGGATTTAAAAGTTGGGTAGATGTGGCACTTGGGGACATGGGTTAGTGGTGGGCTTGGCTGGACTCAATAATCTTAAGAGGGCCTCTCCAACCTAAACGATCCTGTGATTCTGCGTGCTGAGGTAAACTCCTCTAAGTTGCACCCCTGCAGTTTCCTTGCCTGGCTGGGATGTTTCCTTCTGCATGCCAGGGTGGGCACATATTTTTAAATATAACTCACTTGATTGCTTGCCCAAATGTTTGCTGTTAAAGGTATCTACGCAGTGAGAAAATGTCAGTCAACCTAATTGCATGTGCAAATTCCACTCTGCATATGTAAACACGGGATCTGTGTGTGATTTGAGTCTCTGCACTGGGAAATCGGGCTTTGCTACCTTTTAAATGGTTTCATTAAGAATTTGTATGTCTGTTTGGATAGGACAAGGGGAAATGGTATCAAGCACTAAGGGGAGGTTCAGATTGGGTATCAGGATAAATTTCCGCACTGAAAGAGTGGTTAAACATTGGAATGGATTCCTCAGGGAAGCGGTGGAGTCACTGTCCCTGGAAGCCTGCAAAAACCAAGCAGACGAGGCACTTCGTAATGTGCTTTAGTAGATATGTTGTATTTAGTAGAAGGTTGGGCTGAAGATCTTGGAGTTCTCTTCCAACCTCGACGATTCTATGTTTCTTTCTGTCAGTGCTGCCCTGGATGAAGTAACTGCCAGGGAGAAATATTTAGATGAATTAAGGTGGCAGCGACGTCTGTGCCACAAGGACAGACAGGACTGGGTGTCAGATCCCACAGCCCTGGGCTGTGAGCACAGGAATGGACAGTTAGGAAGGGTTAATGTCTCATTTACATGACTGAGAAGAAATAACTACGGGAAATGCCTGGTTTACCCAGTAAAAAATAAAAAGATGTGGATTGGGAGGTTCAGGGGAACAAAAGACTCACAGATAACTTGAAGCAATATATCCACAAGAGAGAACATCTCTTTGAGTCGCCTGCTAAACATCAGAGGCCTTATATCTGTATGGTCAGATCTCTGCATAGTTGGTTAACCCAGTCATCATAAAAGAAGTTCAGTGAGTTTCTCTCTCCACAATCTTCGGATGAGATTTTCTTACTTTGCCCAAGCACTTTCCATGGGAACTTCTCTATTAAATCAAAGCAGACATCCTTCTAACCCTCTATCTGATAGTAGCCAGCACCACTTGCTTCAGACTAAGGTGAAGCAAATCCTGCAATGGGAAGCTCAGGAATAATTTGCTGTAGATAAAGTTACTTTGCTCAGAGGTTATCTTCAGCCACAAAGCAGAATTCTTGCTATCTGATCCCAGGCAGCATGAATCTTTCCTTGCCACTCTGCAGGAGAATGAGCTCTCGCCATTGTTCCTGGTCCTGGTTTCCAAAATCCATCTATTCCGCAGGATGGATGTACCTCGTCCCTAGATGGAGCTGCATTTCACCGGTGTGCTGGGTCCAGAGCAGCGATGCCAGTCCCTGTGTTTCACAGCTTGTTGTCAGGAATATTGCAATTTGCTGCCTGTTGTTCTCCCTGGCGCTCAGTTCTGCCTCTGCTTTTGCTTTTTCTGAGGATGTTTGTGCTTAGGGAAAAAAAAAAAAAAAAAAAAAAAAAAAGTGTAACCCCCAGTGCAGGAATCTGTTTAAGAACAGACAGAGGGTTTCAAAGAGCCCTGGGAGAGGCAGGGGCAAATTCTCTGTCTGAGTTACTTTGAAAATTGTCATGCATTATATTGCCATAAAATAACAATCAGGAGCTGGAAGAATTAGGATTATTCCCACGAAAATCCACTTCTCCCAAACGGCAGCACTGCAGTAAATATTATGTGTACATAATATTTCATTAGAAATAATATTGTTACTAACAGATGTCTGTTTTCAGCAGAGCAAATGTAGATGGGATTTTATTGTTTCTCACTTCCACATAAATGGATCTGGAACAGTGGTAGCCCCGATTATGAAAAGCTGCAATTAAATGTTAAAGCTCAGGTTAGCCATCTTCCCCAGGAACCCGGGTTGCTTCCAAAAAGCAGGCGAATAAGAAATGCCAGGGTTTCAAAGGGCTAACGTGCTGCAGGTTTTGGAAGTTGTTTTCTGGGTTGTGTCTTGCCTCCTTTTCAGATCCATGCAAACAAACCTGCAGATTTGTGTGTGTGTGCACGAGTAACCCAATTTCTGCCTTTCATACTTTGCCCAGATTAGAGGCCAAGCCCTGCAATGTGGTGGCGAAACATCCAAGCTGGAGTGGGGGCTTAGTTTTTTCCTGTGTTTGATGTAACAGGTAGATAGAAATGTTTCCCCCACGGGAACAGTTTTATTTGGTGCAGCTCTATCCATTTTATTTATTTACTGGTAAGTCACAGTTTTATTTTGATGCAAAACTCTGCCTTGCCTCCCCCATCCCCCTTCCCCTCCTGCCTTCCCTAGAAGTGACATGATCAAAAGCTATTTCTTCTTCAGAGTGATTTCCAGTAACCTCCGGAGCAGTTTTTTTAATTAAATAAACCTCATCTTGTCTAGCTTTCTGGTCAGCATTTTGAACCCCCTGCAGATGGGTCTGAAGGATTAACAGCAAATCCTCCTCGACCCAGCTCAAGCAGATGGGCGGCATGTGTCTGATAAATACTAGGACAAGGTCTGCTTCCTCGTGTTTCCAACAGATAGACGGTATACCCTGTAAATTAAATTTAAAATGGTGGCCCTTTCAACCCTTAGAATAGCAGAGGAAAAGGAATACAAATGATATGAATTTCCTATTTCCAGCACATTGTCACCTCCCGACCACTGAGTCAAGCATCACCTGTTGGGCAAAGTGGTACCTCCAGGGAAGGTCAGGTCACGAAAACTCTGACCTTGGCGAGAGCACAATGTGTGTGAGCCCCCATTCCTCACTGGTGCATCTCTTTGCTGATGGCTTTTATTTGCATATCAGTTTGCAGAGCGATCTCTTTCCAAGTGAATGTCTCTTTAACATTGGTGCCCATGTAGCCGTTGCGAAAGGAGGCAGACCCGAATTCCTGTGTGGAGAGAAGAAACACTTCCCTGTGCCTCGAGTTGTGCTGAGATACCTGAGCACAGAAGGGCCATTTCCCCCACCTATTCACTTGCAAGGCCCAGGATTGCTATTCAGGGGACAAGGACAAACTTTAGGAATGGAGGGGAACGTTCATCCAGGTCTCACAGAGATTCCCCAGGCCCATGGATTTTCCATTTCCTTAGTAGAGATGCTAAAGAAACAAACCCTTTCCCCTTCTTCTGTGTTGATATTTTTTTTAATTAATCTTTCATTCGAGGAGATGTTTTGAAGTGTTGTGCTTTATCTGTCGCTCTTCTTGCCACCTCTTGCCCTCTAGAGTGGTGGTCACTCGGGAACAGAAAGATTTGCCTACAATTCCACTGCCTGACAGCATTAGTGGAAACTGCCTTTCCCCGGTGACCTTGCAGCTAAGCTGGAGACTGCCAGTGACTGTCACCTCCAATGACACTGCTCAGAGGGTCCTTGTCAGAACAATTACCACTGGTATGTCACTGCATCGTCTTGCGGAGCCTTGGGCTCCTGAGTCAAGGTACCTGTGATCTTTGGGGTAAAAAGTGTTGTGTTTAGTGGCCAAATTTCGGGGATGTGGCAGACGTCACTGACTCTGCAAACAGGTGAGGAGGGTGATAGGAGCGATGCAGAAGCAGCAAATAAAATGTCATTTGAAGGCTCATTTTAAACTCAAGACTGAGAGACTGGCTCTGAGGGTATCTCCTGTTAGAGGCATCAATACATAGTGGAGAGTGGGTTTTCCTCTCCTAAAACGTTAGTTTTCCCCTCTCAAATAATTTAGGCTGTGATTTATGGAACTAAAATATAACTCAAACAGTTCGAGAGTATCGAGGGAGCCAGAGAGCCTTTCCTCCCAGTTCATTCAGGCAGCAGCAGGGTTGTATCTTCTGCAGAGCCCTTTGTAGATAAGGTGTTGTGGGATGAATGCTCTCTTGGAAAGGTGATAGCGGTGGAAAAAAATCGGGAGAATTCAAAGGGCTTTAAAATGCCATAAAGCTGGTGGACTAAACGTTCAGCTGTTGCAAACCAGCTTACTCTTGGCTGTGGGTGGACTTGCATCGTGTTACTCAGCTGGAAGCCTGGTCCACAGAATTAGAAATAGAATAACAGAGCAATCATCCAGCCTACTTTTTTTGTCCCTGGTCAAGTTTTGGTTTTGTTTTTTTTTTGTTTTTGCTTGTTTCTAGATGCTGTTTCTTCTATTTCTCACCTTTAATTATCTAAATGACACTTCCCACTGATGTTTTCTTCTGCAAGATGATTGTGGGCATAAAAAGCACATTTCCATAAGCATAACTTTTTCCTCAGGATTGTGAAGTGCCAAGGCAGAAGTTTCTTTTCTGGCATATGCCCATGTCAGCTCACCTTTAATCCTTGTGGTGAGAAACGTTTAAACTTCCAAATGATGCCTGGGAAGTCTGAGTGAATGAGCAAGAGAAACAAAACAGTTCCCTGACTGATTTTTTTTGAATGACTGAAACAGTTTAGAAAATGAGTCAGCTTTCCCCCTCCCCCTGTCTTGCCCAAAATATTTAAATTTTCAGGGCTTTAGCTGTCCTCTTTATCTGCTTGCAGAGCTGTGATGTCGGAGTTAGATAACTCCCTGCCTTTTCATGGCCTGGGCAAGGAAGCCAAGATAAGTGGAAGTGAAAAGTTACGTTGTCAGATAACTCGGTGTTCCCTGGCAGCACATACCTGCCTGCCCACTGAAAATTTCCTCATTTGCCTATGAGACATAAGAATACCTTTTGAGCCAGCTTTTGTATTTATTATATTTTTTATTTTTACTATATTTTATATTTATTATATTTATTTTATATTTTCAGCAGCTTTTAGCTGCACTGCCACAGAGCAAAGTAGGGCTCAGTTGTCAATTTTAAAAAGCCACATTAGAGACCTGCTGGAAGAAAACTTATTCTTTTTTGTGATAAGTGGAAAACTTGATGTAAAGTGTCCATTCAAAGGCTTTTTTGTAGCTGAGAATGTAGCAGTGGAACAATTTGCACTGAAGTAGTTTCTTCTTCTTTTTTTTTTTTTTAATTTAAATAAAGATGCATAAGGAAGCCATNTTTCAGACAGAATTTTCTGTTCAAGGCCAAGTTGGACCGGGCTTGGAGCAACCTGGTCTGGTGGAAGGTGTCCCTGCCCATGGCAGGGGGTTGGAATGAGATGGGTTTTAAGGACCTTTTCCAACCCAAACCATTCTGGGATTCAATTGTCTGAGGGTGAAAAGACGATTATATCTATTCCTTGTCCAAACAAACCACACTGAGGGAGAAGGAAGCGGCCCAGAGTCTGAGTTCAGAGGGCAGGGAAACACCTCAGACCTGGTGAGGAACAGGACAAGGTGCAGAGGCTGCACCTCCAGCCTGGCCACACTCACACAGGTTCACAGGTCACTCTGAGTTGGAAGGGACCCCAAGGATCATCTAGTCCAACTCCCAAGGAAATGCCCTCCCAGGGATGGAACCCACAATCCCGGAGCCATGGGCACCACGCTCCATCCCTCCAAGCCTCCCATTATCTAGACCGTGTCACTGAGCTCCTCATCCAGTCTGACCTTAAACACCTCCAGGGATGGTGACTCCACCACCTCCCTGGGCAGACCATTCCACTGAGAGATCACACTCCTCCCACTGAAAGACCCTCTGGAATGGAAAACCCTCATGAACAATTCTGACAAACAGTGATTTCTTCTCCACTTATAAGTGATCTTGTGAATCTTTTGAAGCAAAGTGAGGTGGTTATTTTTGTTGTTGTTTTTTTCTTTTCTTTTTTTTTTCCCAGGGATTCCCCAAGTGGATGGCTGTCAAAGATTTTAATATACTGCAGGCACAGCAGCTAATTCTCAAATCTCTTGCAGAAGGATCTTACAGAGGGAAGCTAGGATGCAAATCCTTTTGAAGGCTTTTTCCATTTTGAAACCTATAAATAGGAAAGTAGGGCAAAATGACTTTGACAAGTTTAGACCTCACCTTCTTTAATTACTCTCTTTGGATCAACAACCTGACTGCAAATGTTTATCTGCTCCCACATTTTGCACTGGTTTGGAGTTTATTTTTTAAGAACAGTGCGTGACAATTCTGCATAATATTTTTAATACCCTTGGCCTCCAGAGATTTCCGTATTCCAGTCGATATTTAAGTTTATAATTGATATGAATGGTGAGCAGGGCTGATTGCTTCAATTGTCCTTTCATAGTAAAAAGTCTGTCCGTTTATTCTTTAAGAATGACAAATTTTTCTTCCTAGTCCTGTTGTTGCTTTTTTTGCTCCCTTTTTTTAACAAATGGGAAAATTTAAACTGAAAGTTCCTGCTTGGTAATAATAGCTAATATAAGCAACTAATTCAATAAGCTATAAATAAATCAGTTGCAAGGATGTTGTTTTGTAGGTATTTAAAACAAAACAAGTCTGGTCACTCTTCTATAGTGTGTAAAGTTGTTGTAATAATTAAGATAAATGATTATCCGTATGGATCCCTTCCAATTCAGAATATTCTGTGATTATTACCTATATTTCTGTGATTGTTATGTGTACACAGTGTAAAGAGGAATGTTGCTTGTGCCACTTCATACAGAGCACACATGAAAAGCAACACAAATATGTGGAGTGCCGTATTTGATTATGATAAAAGCATGTGCCAAAAGACCTGAGTCTTGTATTATGGTATGGTGTTTTATGCTCTTCTTCAGTATGAAAGGCTGTCAAACATGTTAATTTAGTGCGCTACCACTTCTTGCCTCATTTATCGTGCCAATATCCAGCCTTGATGGACATAGGAGAGGCACAGAGAGCAGGGGGAATGTTTGGAGGAGCTGTGTGGGTGTTGGGCTGTGTGACCAGGCTGAATGCATGAGCCACCACCCAAACTCACTATGAGTAGGTTTCTCTGCAGAGGACCAGTTCAGTTCTTCGGTCGTGGTGTCCCTCTCCGCCCTTGTGTCAGGAATAGCGTGGCCAGCAGGACCAGGGAAGTGATTCTTGCCTTGTGCTGGGCACTGGTGAGGCCACACCTTGAGCCTTGTGTCCAGTTCTTGGCCTCTCAGTGCAGAACTTTGGTGCTGGAGTGTGTCCAGAGAAGGGAATGGAACTGAAGAAGGGTCTGGAGAACCAGGAATAGCTGAGGGAACTGGGACTGGGGGGGATGCTCAGCCTGGAGAAAAGGAGGCTCAGGGGGGACCTTCTCATTCTCTCCAACTCCCTGACAGGACGATGGAGCCAGGTGGAGGTTGGGCCCTGCTCCCCGGGAACAAGGGACAGGACAAGAGGAAGTTTCTGTAAGTTTCTATAAGTACATTACCAGTAAAAAGAAAGGCAGTAACAGCCTCCACTCCCTATTGGATGCAGAGGGCAATATAGTAACCAAAGACGAGGAGAAAGCAGAAATACTCAATGCACACTTTGCCTCTGTTTTTAATAGCAAAACAAACTGCCTGCAAGAAAACTGGACCAGCAGTGGCATGGAAGGAGCTGGGGTGCAGGATAACCCCCTTGTAATCCAAGAGGAGGTAGTCAGAGACTTGCTGAGTGGCTTGGACCCTCACAAGTCTATGGGACCGGATGGAATCCACCCGAGGGTCATGAAAGAACTAGCAGATGAACTCGCCAAGCCACTCTCCATAATTTACCAACAGTCCTGGCTTACTGGTGTTGTGCCACAAGACTGGAAATTGGCCAATGTGACACCCATCCACAAGA